>BPLR01005751.1:0-110305 GCA_021605095.1 Caerostris extrusa | reverse complement strand
GTCATTGTATTGTTTTTGAACCTTCAGAACATAGGGAACCATTTAGATAGGGAAGGAGAACGACAAAGGCAATAATAATAAATAATAATAACAAATAACAGATTTAAAAAAAAAAAAAAAAAAACGAAAAAAAAACATTCGGATACGATTACGAAATTGTAATGTAGACACTGAATTTAGAACTTAGAATGTAGATCAGAACTGATTAGAAAGATGAAGCTTAAAACAAAAAGTTAAAAATAACAAAACAATAACAAAAACAAAATAAAAAAATTAAAATTAAAATAATAAAACTTCAAGTACAGTTATGATGTTATACAGTAAAGGTAGGCATTCATTTGGGAATTTAGAAAGTAGACTTTTTAACAGAACAAAAGAAACTGATTAGATAGGAAGATGAAGCCAACAAACAAAATTAAAAAAAAAAAAAACACACATTCAAATACAATTACAGAAATTATACAATAAAGGTGGAATGAGGAAGATAATATAAGAATAAGAAAATGCTTAGCCAACAAATGAAAATAAAGAAAACAACTTTCGAATACAAATAAAAGAAATTATATAATAAAGATAGGCAAGATTTTTAGCAAATGCAAAAGCCAAATTAAACAATAAAATAAATCATATTCAGCAGAAACAGGATACATATTAAATAAATAATACATTATAAGATACGAATTAAGAATACGAATTAAGAATACGAATTAAGAAAAGTGCTTTTATTTCGGTTTGGTATTATTCAGCGACTGGAACAACACAGCCGGCAGTTTCGAATCTCAACCCATCTGCACGCTAGCTACGCATGTTGTCACTGCTAAAAGGAAAAGGGTTATGGGTTCGATTCCGTCTACTTAAATCACGCCAGATGGACACGGGTTTTGGAAATATGTCTGGTTATCATAAGACTGATCATGTTTTCCTAATTTTTCTTGCACGATTTTTTAGGAAAACTTCTTGGGAATCACTCGTTCTTCTGTTATATATATAGTATATCTTTGGTAACGTTGAACCTGCTATGTATCTGCCATATCAGGGTAATTTGAGTACTCGATGTAAAAATTAATATTAAGAATAAACCTTCAACAATTTTCTTTGATAACGAAGAATAAATGTATTTATAAACATTTTTTAGCATAAGAACAATTTATTTTGGGACATCTTTTTATCATCTCAGTCAGCAGTTTAGAAAAATCCGCTTAAATTCTTGATTAACTCAATCGATTTAAGGTCATTTCAAAACATTCAAGCTTATCAATTATTCTTGGGAGAGTACTTGATAAGCTTGGATAATAGAGTGTTTACTAATATTCTGTGTTATAGATAATTAAGTTTATGGTCAAAGTATTCATTATATCGAATATACTTTAGGTGATGCAAAAGGCTTTAATTAGTTTAATCAATTTAATTGTTAACAGTAGTTAATCTATTTGCAATATCTTTCTAGGATGTAAATTTTTTTACTTTTATCTTTTGTAATTTTCTCTAAAGCAGTGTTCCAAAATTTTTAATGATATAAGACATTTTTCCTTCTATCTTCTTTTTAATGTTATAGAAAAAAAGGTTTATAAGACCAAATTTGTATGTTCTTCTTTTCATTATTTATCTTGTTTTTATTGATGTATTTATTTATTTATTTTAATATAAAAAGCATTTAGAGTTAAAAACAAAAAAGAAAAGATGATACCTAACTAAATTTAATCGTTTTAGAACAGCAAAGTTATTAATAGTAAATAACTAACAATAACTAATAGCTTTATGATTTTTTAATTTCAGCAAAAAAAAAAAAAAAACTTCTTTATATGTTAATTTTTTTATATAAATTTCAAGCATAAAAATAACAAATTGAACTAAATTGTTATTTCTGTTTGAATGAATTTCTTATTGAAATTAATAAATTAAAAAAAAAAAAAAAGAATAAAATGACTAAAATTGTTACATACCAATATTTGTAATTTTCGAAATAAATATTTATTTAAGATGATAATTTTAATTAATGATAGTTAACAAAAAATATATTATTAAATTTGCTGATAATTAAGCTGTGATCTGATAGCCGACTGGTGCTGGTGCTCGGTGCCACAGGTTTCCTGGGTTCGAGTCTAATATGACTATAGGGGGTGGAGGGCTGACAGAAGCCTTAAAAAGAAAACAACACTTCCTATTTCGAATCTGCCCTAGACAGAAGACCTCATAGAGTTGTTGTGCCATTGAAAAAAAAAAAGATAATTACACGTATTTTTCATCATTTATATCTATAAATAATTTATTTCTTTTATTATTTTTATTTTTTTCATTATTATCATTATTATTGTTATTATTAATTTTGGAAATTTGTGATTAAATTTTCTGATATTTACAGTATATTTTACACATCTGACAAACATGCATGTATTTTTTCTGTTAAAATTAGATGAATTCGTTTAGGACAGGAAAATGGTAAATGTGCGACAAAAATTAACAAAACATTTTCCGACAGTTCAAATAAAACTCAAACATAATTATGTTCGCCAATACCACCATTTAAGAGCCAATACAAGAATCGAATTGAGTTCTATATCGAGATAACTTGTTCACCTAGTATTTATTTTATTTATTTCCTTTTCTTCAATGATGTAACACAAATTGCACGTTTCGAAGAGGTTCACGATAGATCTGCAGCGAAATTTCCACTAAATCTTTCAGAACAAAGCGCCTGAGGGCACGCCAAGGGGGTTTAAATGCAATCAATCCTCCAACGGTAGCGGCAGATATGCCGAGAACCCGACTTCGTTATAAGCGTGACAGGGCAATTGCCGGTTTCACTTCTGCAGTGATGATTGCGACTATTTCGATGTAAATGAAGGCGAGCTTGCTTGCGGAACTGATTGTACTATGCACTTTTTTTTTCTTTTTTATTTTTTCCTTCCAATGCTGGAGATCTGCATGTGTTTAGCTCGATGCTTCTTCCTCGTACGCCTTCATTTTTAAGTCGTTCTCAACGACCTCGAAGTGAGACAAGAATAGTCGGTGAAAGACTGCGAGGACTAGTCGTCCGGGCGGTTGGCTGGCGAATCTTGGGTTTGGTTAGGAAGGAAATAAATGTCAGCTCCAGGATGGTTGTCTGTATCGATCGTAATCTGATGTTGAACAATTTATTTGAAGGGGAAAACTATTAGAGAGGATATTCGGTAAAGAAGAAACATCTTCCAGGCAGTTCAGTGAGGCAAATAATAAGATTCGGTCATTTTTTTTTTTTTTTTATAGTTTGCTCTTGAAAATTGAATTTTTAATGGAATTTTAGAAAGTAACTATGTAAATCACAAATCAGTTTTGGGAATACAATTAAAAAAAAAAAAAAAAAAAAAAAATCTGTCTGTAAAAATAAATAAATGAATAAATAAAATGACGAAAAGTTCTGAAAACAATTTTTTATTGCTTTAATTTGATAAAAATAAAAAAAAAAAAAAAAAAATGGCGAAATGTTCTAAATTTTTTTTTTTTTTTTTTTAATTTCGTTGCTTTAATTTGTTAAAAAAAAAAATTTTTTTTTTTTCATTTGTTAAAAAAAATGGCGAAACGTTACATTTTTTTCTAATTTATTGCTTTTACTTCGTTAAAAAATATAACGGAAAGTTCTAAAATTTTTTTTAAAATTTTATTGCTTTAACTTGTTAAAAAAAAATGACGAAAAGTTCTAAAAAATTTTTTTCTTCTTTTTTAATTTTATTGCTTTAATTTGTTATATAAAACATGATTTATTTAAAATCCTAATTTATTCTTGCTTTAAATTTTGATTAACGATGAGATAATCAATAAATATAAAAAAAAAAAAAATTTTATAATGGCATTCTTTATCGGAGATTTAAATCAGCGTCATCTTTTACTATTCTTCGTGAGTGTTTCGTTTAGTTAAGTTATGAATAAATTTTAATACATTTTGTAATTGTTTTAAACTATTGTCATGGCGCATTATAAATGCTAAATGCTCTAGTGACAAAGCGTAAAACTTATTTTTTTTTTTTTTTAAAATTATTTCTATTGTTAGTAAAATAATTTAAATAAGACCTTTGAGTTGTTATCTATTTTGAAAGTTAAATTTCTTATTAAAATTCATGAAATATAACGATATTAAAAAGATCTTTTACAAGATATTTTATAACCGTATTGTTTCGGTATAATGCTAAAATGTTTCAATACATTTTTACTTTATATTATAAGTAACATTTCGTTAACGTCTACTTTATGCATTGTTTTCTAATTGAATATGAAACTCTTCACAATATAAATGCTGCAAGAGTAGTATAGACATTGTTTCTCACACAACTGTTAAAAAGTGTACAGAATATTAAGAGCGGCTAAATGAAACTAAGTTTGCAACCTTCAAAAACTATCATACTCCTCTTATCACCCAACTCATTCAATTCTTTTTTTCCTTCACATGCTTTTATCTCCTATTTCATCTTTTAAAAATTCATAATTGAATAAACAAACTGAAAATTTAAATATACAACATACAAGGAACCGCATTTACTATGTTAATATTTACTGCCAATTTTTTTTTTCCATACATCAGATAAGCTATCCAAAGAGCTCTATGCAACAATCTTAATGAGACCATTTCTAATCCATCCACGATTCTTGCTCCAACAAGAGATCATCAGCATTTAAAAAAATTGGAGGCTGCATATTTATTCTTCGGTATTCAGATAAACATTATTCCTGATAATTAAAGCGCATTTCCTGGGAATAAACCACCTGGAATGAATCGATTGTTTGGACAATGATGTCAACTCTGTCCATCTACTTCCTTGATGAATGTCAATATTCCTGTCACCGAAATATTCCGTTTCGATTTCCTCTACTCTATCTCTTCTGGAGATGAATATTTCTATTCGATATCTTTGGTTCATTGTTTTGCGGACTTTCGGCAACTAATGAATTGGGAATAAATGTTCTGGTACAAAGTTTACGAGTTCTTACTTGAGGTCATTGGATGACAATTTGATATTCTTCTTCTTCCATCACTATGTGTGCATAATTTATTGACAATGGACATAGTTGAATTTGCAATGACCTCGTATGTTGTTTAAATGCAATGTATGGAGATCATTCTCATTTTTTTCTGCCTTTCCTCTTAGAATATATATATATCTTCTTTATTATTCTGTTTTATTGTGTGATAGGTTGTTTTTTTACGTGAGTGGTCTTCTGGATTATTTGATTTCTATATTAATTCATCTTCTTATCCTCTGATTGTTTCTAGTATCTGTCATATAAGATAATATTTTTTTTTTTTTTCCACCACAATCCACTGAAGAAAAAATGCAAGTGTTCTACATCTTTTTTAACACATACACATATGTATATACATTAAGAGATATATCAAATCTTCAAACCTTCAAATTAGTCTTGATTTTTTTGAAAAGTACATTTTATATAAAAAAAAAAAAATTCTTTATAATTAAGAAAACCTATTTGATTTCTTTTTAATTGTTCCTTATTTATTGGAAGAAAAACAACCAAAAATTTGCAGGAATTAAACAAAAAATGTAACTCTGTATATATACGTACGAAAAAGCACATATATTTATATACATAAATACTTGCATATTTTTCTTCAGTGGGTTGTAGGAAAATAAAAAATGATGATCCTACATGGTAGATATTATATATATGGCCCATGGCCGAGAGACTAAGTCTGCGGGGGGCCACAGGTTTCGTGTTGTGGTTCCGGTGATATCATGGGGTCTGTGGTGGTTCGGAATCCACTTTAAGCTGTAGGTCCCTGTCTAATATGATTGTTGGGCATAAAGTTGACCCAGTACAAAAAAAAAAAAAAAACTATCTCTTGCTTTGGAAACTGTCAGTATTCAGACAATCTTGAAAAATTGAGACTAATTTGATAGTTTGAAGATTTGATATATCTCTTCTCGTTTCTTTATTTATATGGTAATTAATGTAAAATGTAGTATTTATGTAATATAGACTAACTGTTTCGAAAATTATGACTACTAAATTATTGAAATTTTCTAATTTCTCTAATTTCTGTTAATTGGTACAAATGATTTTGATGTATTTATTTCATCAGTTTGTCTTTTTTTTTTAACTTGTCTTTTTATTTTTTTCTTTTGTCTTGGATACGAAATTTAGATCAAATTTTAATTTAAAAAAAAAAAAGTATTTTTGATGCAACAGTTACTTTATATTATTAAAACTTTTTTTTTAATAAGAATCAATTTACAACTTTTGCATCAATCAAAACGTTAGAAATTATTGCTTAATAATTTTATTTCATTTACATTCAGTAAAAAAAAAAAAAAAAAAATAATAATAATAATAAATAAATAAAAAAAAATAATTACAAAAAAAATTTCTAGTAAATGGAGAATTCAATGAGTTATTATTTTCAATTTATCATTAAAAAAAAATCAACTTTTAATACTATTAAACATTAAAAACAATTTCTAAATATAATGCCCTTTTTTATGCTTACTATTATTAATGCATGTGACATCTTTTTTTTTTTTTTTTTTTTTTTTTTTTTAATGTTAAACTTTTACATCCTCAATTTGCACATAAAAGTAATCAAACGATTTAAAATTCAAAATTCGAATGCAATGAAGACGTCAAAGTGATAACGCTTAAAAAAGCGACAGCTCAAATCCGCAAGCAACCCGCTGAGTAAGAACACAAAAAGACCGAAACTGACGTCACAATGACAGAGCTCCAAGGATTCCCTTTCTGCGTATTCCAGTCACATCGTCAGGCATTCATTATCTGCTATATCCCACCTTTCTGTGTCAGGTGGCCCCGCCTCCCTGCTTGTCATTGGTCAGCGGAAAGCGTGACTTGTCATTGCGATTACTGGGCGAAATCCTGTGAGGCGTTCCGAAAATGACGTGCCTTATTCATCATTCTGCCTTTCCCAAGCAGGCACGGGATGTCTGTCCTCCTTTTTTTTTTTTTTGAAAAGCTCATATTGGTTCTGAAACAAGCTCATTAAATATTTGAGCGACGTCTCGGAACACAAATACGAAGGCAATAAATTTTAAAGGAAGGCAAATCGTGAGAAATGAATTTCAATGCATCATTTTAGAGCTGAGAGGTTTTTAAAAATTCTTTATGGAAAAGCTCTCTAATTAACAATGCATTATTTCTCTTTATGTATATAGCGTATTATATTAATTATTTTTTTTTCTTTTTATATATTAAATGTTAATTTTTTTTCCCGTAATTAAACATGTAGAGAAAGAAGTAAACAGAGAGATATAATTTTTTTTTTAAATTGGTATTTTGAGTAGATTTATTGTGAAAAATATTACTTTTCTGACATTCAAAAATTTTTTTAATATATAAATACACTAAGTGTTAAATTGTTTTCCATAAAATTTGCAATTAAGAAATATAGTAATTAATTAATTAATCTGTTAAATAACTAGAATTTGTTTTCTTATTTGCATTCCCTCTATTTCTGGTTGGTCATTTACTACATTTTGTTCTTCGATTGATACATCTCTATCTCTTTAAGCAATAATATGATAACAAATTGTTAATAACAATTGTTTAATATTACAAAATTAATGTTTTGTAACCTATGGCTTTATTGGAACTCAATCCATACAAATTTGGCCACTTACAGTACAAACAAAAAGAACGTATAAACAAATCAAAATTACAAATGAAAAAGGAAAGACATTCTTAACAAAAAACGGCCGAAAGGTCTTAAAACAAATTAAATGTTCTAAGAATAAAAATTTTAAAAGCTAGAAAAGCATTATAATAGTATAAGTCTGTGTGGACAGTGAGTGTACAGGCCAGTAAAGTTTACACAAATCACCATTTTCATGGAAGTTAGAGTCTAGTCCCAAGAAAAACAAGTCAATGGGCCGTATTCATTTTCACATGTATCAAAGTTCACATTCACATTCCCTATTTCTTCAATTGTCCAGACGTTATAATTCACTATAGGCAATGACTTAATTTAAAGAGTTATAAGATCACTAAAATTGACAACAGCCTTCTTTGTGATGGAATCCACTGGAAAATGAAGTTTTTCCACTCAATTTTCAATTTGTAAAGCTTCAATGGCGGATCTAGTATCTACCAGAATAACTGATTTTAGATTAAGAAATTAATTCTGGTGAAACTTGAAAGATTTCGAAACAAAATATTTATACAAGTTCTCCATGATAACATCCTCTTAGTAATTTTTGCCAGGAAATAAATAATTTAACAAAAAATCGTCGAATAAGTTTCATATTCAGGTATTAGGGAGAATTAAATGTTGAACAAATTAATGAAAAAATGAAAAATATAATGAAAAAATGACAAACATCCACACAGCAGCCCTAGAATTGAATCATTTATAGACAATGTGTTTATGCTTATTTTTGTACGCTGGGTTAGTTTTGAACTCCATTTACAGACTCATATCAAAGCAGACTTTGCTTAAAAGTTTCCATATATAGACAGAGCTTTACAGAAAAATGTAGAGATCTGAAAAGTTTTAGTAATGGCTGAAAATCATATAACACATTTGATAAGTAGTAATGAATTGGGAAATTCTGGAATAAATTTGAAAATTCTGTGCAATAATCGTTAAAGTCCTGTAAATAAATGTGCAGAAGTCCTGGAATTCTAGCATCGTTCCTCAATTGTTGCTTCATATCCGCGACATTTTGACGTGGCAGAATATTCAGGGCAATCGTGCTCCATACGTATTCAACAGGCACAAAGTCTAAAGACCTTGCTAGAGTATCAACAACATGGAGACAGTCCAGAGATATAGAGCTGTGTGGGGTTAGACTTTGTCTAGTCATAAAATATTACCAGATCTGCCATGATGTGCAACGCAAGCAATTGCAGAATGCCAGTACATATCATTGAGCTGTCAATATTGGACCCGCTATGATAATAGAACATCTGATGTCGAAAGAGACAGTGTTTCACACCAGGAGTGCTTTTGTACTTTCTTAAAACAAAGCTTAACCCTGGTTCCACCCCGCATACTTTCAATGGTATGCGTACACATACGCAACTCATCACTGAACACTATGTGGTATCAGTCTTCTGGCAATATCACGATGTTTTCTGGCAATAAATGGGTCAGTCTTCTGGCAATGATTGAGCATGGTTGACCACATTTATAATATGACGGGTTTTAAGTCAAATGTATTAGCAAAAAAGTGCAAAACCTTGCTTCATCCAAATACCCTGAAAATGTAAAGGTCCATTAGTTGTATGAAAGAAGCACTAACTCTTTGTATGGTATGGTGAATAATGATATTGTTGAAATAGTTAGAGCCTAACGCATGATGCCCGATTTTTTCTCATATTCTTGCACCTTGACTTTCTTTTCGTCGATGAGCTCCTTGGAGCAAGCATTGCTGCCAATCATGTCTATACAGTGCATACTGCGAGCCTATTTCTTTGTATGACCAATCAGCTTCAAGCATCCCGACTATACAACAATGTTCGAAGTCATTCAATTATTGATCAAGTTCTCAAAGAACTGCGATCCAACAATCCTAATCCTAGTCTGCTGATTGTTAATGGTAAAAACACGCGTTATGACCGAAGTGCGAACTTGCCAAAAACTTATTTACGTATTATGTTACACCAAAATTAATTCTGTGAAAATTTTATCATATTCATACATACTTATTGTATAGGATGCCTGCAAAATTTAAAGAAATAATCTTATTATATTTTAGGTGGGTAATTTTCTTTTGTTTTTTAAAAAAGTATAATTGCGGAGTCTTTAACAAGAACTGGAGTAGTCTTGGAATGTATCCTAGAAAAATAATAAATCCTAGAAAAGTTTTGGAATAAAAATTGTAAAATATATCTGAGAAGAGATATGGAAAATTTTTTTTACGCATTTGGAAAACTTGATAAGGACTGAAAAAATTTCGAAATAAATATGGAAAATTCATAGTGGAGAGAGAAAAAAAAAAAAAAAAACCTCTTGAAAATAGTTTAAATAATGACTTTAGCATCTAAATGCTTTTCAAAACTGCTGCTATTACTTGTCTATTTTTACTTTTATAAGTAGTTATTTAAATGATTCTAAATTAAACATAATATTTTTTTTTTTGTGAAATAATAGAGAAGTTTAATTTTTAATAAGTAATTATGATCCATGTTCATACAAGTGCTACGAATAATCTGCATTCAAAAACTTGCACTATAAACCAATTGTTAAATAGTCAAAGATAAAAACAATGTATCTTTCTTTTTAAGCAAACTGAATATTTAAAATATCTTTATTTTCTTTTATTGATTTGCATTTCCGAAATCTCTGTTATCAAGATATTAAAAAAAAAAAAAAAAAACGAGAGTTTTATATGGCAGAGCAAACGAGGGATTGGAGCGAGATCGTTTTCTTTCATGTCAGCGTGTAGTAGTTATCGATTTAGTCACGAATCAAGATAAGATAAGGATTGGTCTTCTTTATAGGAAGCCGTAGGAAGTTTGTGGAAAAGAAAATCTTTTCCCTCCCTCCCTGTCCACATATACATACACGTACGTGGTTGTTAAACAGCGAAGAAGGCAATACAATCTTGATTCCGAACTAAACGATTAATTTTTTTAGTTTGTGTTTGCACGCCAACTTGTCCAATTGGGTCCTTTAAATTAATCGTGAGAAACACACCAGTAAGTAGTCTTTGCCTCTCAAGTTTTGATTTATAGCTCATCTCATGGCCGTTTTATCATCTGCATTTCAAATGGGTTAATGAAGGCTCTGATATTCTAACCTGGTACGAATTTGTTTTAGTTGTACATTACAACTCAGTAACTCCCTCGTCATCAAGCCATCGTTTCTCATATGTATTTGTGTAAGATGCTTGATTGATTTCAAGTACAACTGTATTTTATTTTTTTTATCTATCAGTTGTAATTTGAAATGTAATACTAGAGATGTCAGTGTAACTGAACAAATGGGGAAATGATTAATTGTTCGATTTTTTTTTTTTTTTTGTTCGTAATTGACAAATCTATTGGAATATTACATTTATTAGAAGATGTTTCAAATTATTAGATACGTTATTTCGTGTTACTGTGTTATATATTTTAAAATTATTTGACCTATATTATAATTTTTATATAAACATATATTAATATTTAATTTGAAAACACTTCATCAAATAATACAAATAATATTATTTTGAAGCTTACAATAAAGTAATTTCAGTTCCTTTAATTATGAAAAACCTTTACATTACTTCTCTAAATTATCTTTTAAATATTTATTTCGTAAAACAATTTAATGAAATATAAATTTATTTAAATCTGTCTCTACTACTCATAGATATAAATCAAAATAATTTCTGAGAAAAAAAAAAAACTGATGCGCTCACACCTTCGAATGAACATTGTTTCGCCAAATTCTCTTTTAAATGTTAATTTCGTGAAATAGATTTAATGAAAGATAAATTTATTTAAATCGATCACCACTATTCATAGATATAAATTAAGATAATTTCTAATTTAAAATAATTCTCAGTTTTTAAAAACTGAGGGTTTCGCACCTTTGAATGAACATCCTTTACATTGCATCGCCAAATTCTCTTTTATTTCGTGAAATAGTTTAATGAAATACAAATTTATTTAAATCTATTTCTACTCTTCGTAGATATAAATTAAATTTCTGAAAAAAAAAAAACTGATGCTCTCACACCTTTGAATAAACATCCTTTACATTGCGTCGCCAACTTCTCTCTTAAATGTTTATTTCGAGAAATATTTTTGATGAGATACAAATTTATTTAAATCTAACTCCACTATTCAGTAGATATAAATTAAAATAATTTCTGAGGTAAAAAAAAACAGAGGCTCTCATATAACTGATAATAATAATAATGAAAAAGGAGAAAGCAGAATGACAAGGATAAAAAAGATTTAATAAAACTTTAGTTTATTTTCTCCAGTTTTTCAAATCTGAACAAATTAAAATCCTCTGTCTTCAGTAAAAATTTAAATTAAAAATTTGAAAGTAAAATAATTTTAAAGCTTTTAAAAATATGTTTTAAACATTTAGAATTACTAAAACTAGATTATCAATCCTTTGTTTTATGTCATTAACTAGTTGACTTTATAAGACGTATTCTTTGTTAAAAAGCTATTTTCTTAAAAATTCCAACTTTTTAAAAATCGATCGCAATATTTTTGCATTGTAATTGCAATATCGGAATAAATTATAATTGAGAATCTTTTTAGAATGTTTAAGAATAAAATAATTTCAGAAAATATTAAAAGTTGTTTTGTTATTTATTAACAATTCGAATATTTTTACACTTTTAATAATTAATGAATAATTAATATTTAATTAATTGAATAATTTAACAAATATTTAAGAGTTCGGGTTTTAGAAAAATTATATTTCACATTTTATAAATGGTTCCTACAATTCTACATCTCTCAAATTTGTTATAAATATAATAGAAAAAATATTTAAAATTAAAAAAAAAAAAATCTTTTTAATTTATATCGTGATTTTTCTGAAGAGGTTTAATTAAAAATTTTGCTTTGGCATTGCAGTTTTGAATAATAGTATTTAACTAAATGTAATAAAATTGTATGAATAGCTGTTACGCACTATTTAGAAATATTGCATTTTTATGATAAGTTACTTTAGAGCAATATTTTATTTTTTATAGCATAAGCGCTCAATTATCTAGCAAATATTGTAAAATATGAAATCAACATTTTTGTATCAATTCAATTGTATTTTACATTTAATCTGTAATTCAATTTCTATGACTCACAAAATCTGCGTAAAAATATTTTCCCGCAAAAGTACAAAAGAAGAATATTCACCAAGATTAAATTGCTAAATCGGTTTAACTGTTAATACTGTTCAAAACAAATTATATTTAGCTAAATTTAAAAATTTCCCACAATACAAGTAGCATTAAGGAATGCTTAACGTTTTAATTGCATTGGCTCCACTTAATACGTTATCCTATCACTATCTTGTTGAAGAAAAAATTATCACTATTTATACGTTATCACTATCTATAAGTTTAAGTACATATATATGTATTGGTACATATACATAAATTGGCACATTAGTACATATAAACTGGTACATATATATATATATATATATATATATGCACATGTACATATAAACACAAGAAGTTTCTCATGCCAGGTTTTGAACCAAGTTCCCCCAGTTATGAAATCTAATGTACTATCATTGCTATTGGTGGCTACTAGGTCATTCTAATCCATCAAATTAGTATACAGTATCACATTTAAAAAATAATATTTATTTTAGTTAAAAAAAAATATAAAATATAATTTCTAGTTGAATTCTAAATTCAAAATCTAATTGAATTCTACACGATGGATATTATCATCATCATCAAATTCATCACATTTGAAATATGCTACAGAAAGGTTATGAAGAAGAACTGAAATGATCAGGTTATTTAGTGTCCATAAATAATGTTTTCAAATGAAATATATAATAATAAAAGATATACAAAATATAAAATTTTAGAAGAGTATTACATAGTTGTGAAAAAGCACAAGGATTTTTATATAAAAGTAAATAAATATATATTTTTAGCATACAAATTTAGAAACTACCGAAACTTTTCTTATTTTAAAAGAAAGGAATTACACACGATTAAATCTATAAATCGGAATAATTTTCTGTTAGACTCCAGGAATGTGAAAGTACAATTCTTCCAGAAAGTCGTTTAATCTAGGGATGCTCATTCAAAATTGGGGTGTAACACTGCGTCAGAGGCCCTTCCTGGGCTATGTATTGTAATATTATAAATTTATGCTTAATTTAGTTGCTTTAAGTTTAACTTTTTTAGTTAAAAATTTTAGTTGCTTTTACTCATGCATTAGCTCACAACACTATAAAATAAATATGCTATTAATTATTATATTTTATGAGTTTAATTTTTACCCTAATGGTATTAAACTTTTAAATATATATAAATGTTAATATATTTATTAGATATTTAAACATATTAAAAGATTAAAAATAACGAAAGAAAAAAATTACACTTTGAATATTTTTCTAAAGCTGTTATGAACTTTAATTTTTCTCTTTTATTTATTTTTTATTTTTTATCAGAACTTATCATAGGAATGACAAAAATAGTAATAAAAATAAAAATTAACTAATTACAAGAGTAGGATACATAAATGAAATCGATAATTTATAATGATTACAATTCATTTTTTAAAATTTTTATTTTTTTTTAAATTTGTGTAAGTTGAGAATATCAATAAGAGGGCATAATTGTAAATTAAATTAAATCCAAATTAAATTTTGTTTTTCCTTTTGTAATTATGTATTCCTGGCTATACGTATTTGTGTGCGATAAATATCAATATCTTCAAATTATGAATAAATGTCATGAATCGATATGACATAAAAAGTATACAAGCATACATATAAAAGAGGAAGATTAAATGATTGGAAAACGTAAATAAAAAGACACCAGTGAATTATGAACACAAGATGCGTAAACTTAATCAATCATTTAATGTTGATCGATGACTGAACTTTGGGTCATTAATAATTCATGAAGTTCTATTTTTTATTTTTATATTTTGCAATGAATCAAAATACTCAAATAATCTACCTCAATAAAATTTAAATTAATTTTCCTACGTATATATATATTTTTAATCTTTTGGGTTATTTAAAATTGTATGAAAGATTAAATTTAAAACAATTCCGTTGCAATAAGTTATTATAATTATTATTTTCATGCTTTATTAAAGAAACTTGATTGAATTAATTTGAATTTTTAAACGTTTCAATGAAACTACTTTAATGGAATTCTTTCTTCCGTTTTTACGTTTCAATGAAACTAGTTTAATTTAATTTTTTTTTTTTTTTTACGTTTTAATGAAAGTAGTTTACTGGAATACTTTCTTTTTACGTTTCAACGAAACTACTTTTAATGGAATACTTTCTTCTTTTTAAATGAAACTAGTTTAATGGAATTCTTTCTTCGTTTTTTCTAAAACTAGTTTCAATTCTTTCTTATTGCAAAAACCAGTTTAATGGAATTCTTTCTTATTTTTTGCATTTCAAAACTGAAATGGAATTCTTTTTTGCGTTTCAATGAATTTAATGGAATTCTTTCTTCTTTTTTTTTAAATGAAACTAATTTATTGGAATTATTTCTTCGTTTTTTTTAAGTTTCAAAAATAAGTTTAATGGAATTCTTTATAATTTTTTGCATTTCAATGAAACTAATTTAATTTCTTTTTTTTTTTTTTTTTTTTTTTTCAACGAAACTTTTCAATGGAATTCTTTAAATAAATCTAGTATAATGGAATTCCTTTTTTTACATTTCAATGATACTAGTTTAATGGAATTCTTCCTTTTTAACGTTTAAAAGAAACTAATTTAATGGAATTTTATCTTCTTTTTTTTTTTTTTTTTTTTTTTCAATGGTTATTGATTTATAGCCGTTTGCCACTGAGACAACATAATTTGTAGCAGAGTCAACGCTTTCAGAGAATGAACTAGAGGCTTTTTGAAGGTTTTTATGGGTAATGCAAATTAAATCAAATCATTTGCTTGTTTTATTTGATAAAAAATTAGCAATATAATTGTTAATACTAGATTTCAATGAATCACAAGTGTACTATATTTCTAAGAAAGGACAATAGAAAAGCCATCAGTACAAAACAAAATCCTATCTTCGTAATTGCATATGCAATTACTAGACTACGATCAATTAATAAATAAAAAATAAAGATAATTAATATAAAACGGTCTTGCATTAATAAATATTTTTAAAAAGATTCTTATCTATTGTACATCAAAGAAAGTACAATGCATTTCTAAACTTCATTTTACATATATTTTTAATTATGACATTCAAAAATATTTTTTATTTATTAATTTTTTTTTTTTTTGGATGAAGGAGAGAAATTAATAACTTACTTCATTTAATATATATGATTCATGAAGAAATAAACTTTCGTTTTGTCATACGACGACTTTTTTTCTCTATTTTTTAACAGTTTAATAATTATATTTATTTATTAATATAATAATTTCTACTGAAAAAGGAAGAAACATATGTTTCATTTTAATAAAAAGAATTTTCTCAAATTTATAGATTGTGAAAATTGTTTTATTAATTTTAAGTTATAATTAATACATTTTGGAAAACATCCTAATAATCAACGCATCCTAATAATCATACCCTAATAATCATACGCATCCTAATAATCATACATTTTTTTTTGTATTATTTATAAAACATATATATATTTATATCACCTTCAAAATAGATAACTGTTTTTAAAAACGTATGTATTGAATAGAAACAAATATTTGTAATTATTTTAAAATAACTATTCATTTTCAAAACTGGCAAATCTTTCAAGCTATCCAGTACGACAAACAATGTTCCATTATTTTTTTCTGGGAACTTTAAAATAGAGTAAGCATTAATTAGTCAATATTGAATAATTAATGGGTTTAAACCAAAACCAAACCTGACAAACTTAATTATTAATTTAATTTGGTTTTATTTTCAATTTTCTTTAAAAAAAACAAATTAAATTGACCTTTTATATTTCTCTGAAATCGCCCATTTTTCATTAATTTTCGGAAAAAAATATATTAAAAAAATCTGGTTAAAAGTAATGTATATATATATATATATATATATATAGAGATAGAGAGAGAGAGAGAGAGATAGATAGTTAGATATATATACATCTTCTTCTTCTCCATTGGGGCAACTACCCCATGCCTACTGGCAAATTTCGGGACAGAAGAGGGTTTTTTTATGGGGTAGGGTTGTCAGCCCTACGCCGAACGCTCTACAGTCATGTTAGACCAGGAGCTACGGTTTAAAGTGGATTTCTCTCCACTACAAACATAAATGGCTTTCTCATGCTCTCTGGTTCGAACCCGAAACCTGCGCCACCAAACTCCAAAGAGCATGGAACATCGCATATGATATATATATATATATGATATATATATATATATATATATATATATATATATATATATATATATATTTCGTGTTTGACTAACAAAAAAGATGAAAGTCCTATAAAAAGAGACGGAAATCAATTGAATTATGAATACGAGATGCGTCAACATAATCGATCATTTAATGATGGCCAATAAAGTCGACTTAATTATTTTCTATAAACACCTGTGTTTCATTATTTTTTGTTTTTTGATTTTGATAAAGTTTAAAAAATTGAAAGCGTTAATTAGATCAACCTGAATTAAAGGGATTAAACAAATATCAACTTAAAGCTACTTTATTAAATATCAACAGAATTGTTTATTTTTGTTTTAATTGTTAATTTTTTTAAATGTTTATTTTAATCATTTTTTTTAGTGTTGCTCATTGAAAACAAAAGTATTAAAGTACCTAGTTAAAAACTATATATCCCCAAGCCCCTTTTGTTCAGTTCCTTCTATTATCTCTCACTCTCCCTATATATATCTTGTTCAAATTTTGAATCGTTAATAAAATACATTTTATTCATCCACTCAAGTTCAAATACATTTTTTTAAACTTGTAGTGGATGACACGATGTTAATTCAGTAATTAAATTTAATTAATTAATTTTAGTTTTTTTTTTTTTTTTTTTTTTTTAGATTTAAGTTGCATGTATCTACCAATAGATGGCGCGTGATAAACTTAAAAAAATGAATGAAAATTATTTATCAAGGACTTTCTGCAATATAGCGGGGAAAAAAAAAAAAAAAAATTGACTTAAAAAATTTTTTTTTTTTTTTTTTATATTACTTTTTTTTTTTTTTTCTTCGCGTTTCACTAAGACCAGTAGAAGAAAATCACGTAAAAAAGAAACAAAAAAAAAAAAACAAGTAAATTATGAATACGAGATGCGTCCACATAATCGATTATTTAATGATGGTCAATTTGCCAATTTAATTCTTTTTTATAAACACCTGTGTTTCATTATTTGTTTTTTTTTTGCTTTTTTGATTAAAAAATTAAAAAAAAAAAAATTGCAAGCGTTAATTAGATCAATTTGAATTACACTGATGTCCATAAATTAAGGATAATGAAGTTCAGGCAAAGAAAGAGACAGAAGCAAAACAAATTTGACTTATTTGTAAAGTCTATTTATTAAACAAAAGGTAAAGAGCAAAAAAGATGCTATATGTTTGACATAATTAATAAAATTGCGATTTTTACTCCCTGGAGCAAATTTTAAAAAAGAACCTATTTACAAAAACAGTATAACATGGTTAGTATGACGGTTAATATGGAGTATGTCTCCCGGACGATGCAATACAGGCCTTACAACACCTAGGCATGCTGAGTATCAAATTATCAATCTGATCTTGGGGAATATTACACCACTCATCAAGCAATGCCCTCCGAAGTTCCGGTTGACAGGTGGGAGGGGGTTGACGGGCTGCAATTCGTCGACCAAGCATATCCCACACCTGCTCTATTGGATTCAAGTCTGGTGAGTATACTGGCCAATCCATACGGGTGATATCCTCCAATTGAAGGCATTCGTCTACAATGTTTGCACGGTGAGGACGGGCGTTCTCATCCATAAACAGAAATTCAGCACCCATGGCGCCCCGAAACAAACGTACATGTTGTTCCAGAATGACATCCCGATAGATGTGGCCTGTCATCGTTACACTCTGAACATGCAGGTCAGTTCTGGAACCAAGAATACCCCCCCCAAACGAACCATCCTGCACCACCTGATCGGTGTCGTTCAATGGTGTTCTCTTGGTGGTAACGGGTACCTGGCGCTCTCCATATGAAAGTCCGGCGAGAATCAGACTGCAAACTAAAGCTGGACTCGTCGGAAAACATCACACAAGACCACTGTTGCGGTGTCCACAATGCATGCTCTCTACTCCAGGTTAATCGCAGGCGACAGTGAGTTGCGGTAAGGGGAACACATCTGACAGGCCTACGAGCATATAGACCACTGTGCCCTAAGCGTCTGTACACGGTCTGCCTTGAAACTGTCGTACCGGTAGCTGAAGAGAGCTGACGAGACAGGTCTGATGCTGTGCTCCGTCTGTTTCTTTTGGCAGTAACTGCTAAATACCGGTCCTCATTCGGCGTTGTAACTCGGGGGCGACCTGTGCTGTAACATCTACTCACATTACCATCGTATTGGAATCGTTGCAAAGCCTGGAGATGACACTCTGGGCGATTCCAAGTTCCTTGGATACTTCCAACTGGGTACGTCCACATTCCAGTCGTCCGATAATTCTACCACGTAAAAATCATCCAAATGCTTCCTTTGTGCCATAACTATGCGGTTATTGCACTGAAAGGCTTTTAAAGCGCTTGTGAACAATTTTACTTCTTTGCCACCATTCCTTATATACCCCTCTCCTACACTCGTCATTGTGACGTACTATCCGCGCCATCTGATGGTTTCCTGTAATTTGCATAATCTTCTTCAAAATGTGTGTGATAATTCTACAGGTGAAATTTTTATTTTAGAGTTCAATTTCTGTGTGATTCTGAATTATTCTTAATTTATGGACATGAGTGTAAATTGATTATACAAATATCCACTTAATGCTACCCTATTAAAATTTCAACAAAATAAACAATCTTTTTTTTTTATTATTTCTCAATGAAAAACAAATATATTAAAATATCTAGTAAAAACTATATATCATTGCCCCCCCCCTCCCTATTTTTTTTTTTTTTTTTTTTTTCACTGAAAGCAGTATAAGAAAATCACGTAAAAAAGAAACAAAAAAAAAATTAATAATAATAATAATAACCAGGTGGATTATGAATACGAGAGGCGTTAACATATTCGATCATTTAAAGATGGCCAATTTGTCGATTTAATTCTTTTCTATTCATTATTTGTTTTTTGCTTTTGATTAAAAAATTTAAAAATTGTAAGCATTAATCAGATTAACCTGAATTAAAATAATTAAAAAAAATATCCACTTAAAGCTTTTGTGTTAAAATTTCAGCAAAATAAATATTCCTTTTCTTGTTATTGTTTCTCAATGAAGAGCAAAAGTATTAAAGTACCTAGTTAAAATCTATATATCATTGCCCCACCCCCCTCCCCGCTTTTTTTTACTTCGCGTTTCACTAAAAGCAGTAGAAGAAAATAACGAAAAAATAAAATTATAATTAAAAAAAAAAAAAAAAAAAAAAAAGTGAATTATGAATACGAGGTGCGTCAACGTAATCGAACATTTAATGATGGTCGATCTGTCGACTTAATTCGTTTCTATAAACACTTGTGTTTTATTGCTTTTTGATGAAATTTAAAAAAATTGCAAGCTTTAATTAGATCTACCTGAATTAAATTGATTAAACAAATATCCACTTAATGCTACCCTGTTAAAATTTCAACAAAATAAACAATCATTTTTTTTTATTGTTTCTCAATGAAAAACAAATATATTAAAATACCTAGTTAAAAACTATATATCAATGCTCCCCCACCTATTTTATTTTACTTCGCGTTTCACTAAAAACAGTAGAAGAAAATCACGAAAAAAAAACATTAATAATAAAAAAAATAAATAAAAAAAAAATGAAAAAATTAAAAATGAAAAAAATTAAAAAAAATAATAAAAAAACAACAACCAAGTGAATTATGAATACGAGATGATGTCAACATAATCGATCAATTAATGATGATCGATCTGTCGACTTAATTCGTTTCTATAAACACCTGTGTTTTCTATTGCTTTTGATGAAATTTAAAAATTGCAAGCTTTAATTAGATCGACCTGAGTTAAAAGCTACTTTATTAAAATTTCAACAAAAATAAACAATCATTTTTTTTTTTATTGGTGCCCAATGAAAAGCAAATGTATTTAAGTACCTAGTTAAAAACTATATATCATTGCGCCCCAACTTTTTGTTTTTACTTCGCGTTTCACTAAAATCACGCAAAAAGAAAAAAAAAGAAATCAAGTGAATTATGAATACGAGATGCGTGAACATAATCGATCATTTAATGATGGCCAATTACAGAACTTAATTCTTTCGATAAGCGCCCATTAAAGCTCTGCGAAAACCTCCCTATGGTGTATACTAACTTGGTGATTTCTTTTCCCACGTGTTTTAGAACTACCTCGGCAGGCTTTTCGTACTTCGATATGGTCAGGTAAGCCGAAACCTACTTCTTCCCCAAAAAGAAAGAAAAAAAAAAGAAAAGCAAATAACTTACGCGTCAAGAAAAAGCTTTCCTACTAGTCCCCCAGCCGGAAACGCTAGTACGTGGTCGTAAAAATATCATCATTAATCTTTGACGTGCGAGTGTGTTTGAAAACGGCCGCCAACTATTACCATTATTAGAGATTAATGTCGTAAAACGCCTCTCGAATTCTCAATGAACGAGCAACCGGGCTTTGTTTCACTGCACATTTTCTTAGCAGGAGAGTTATTTTCTTTTATTTTTGCTCAACTTTCCAGAAAACTTTTTAAGCTTCTTCTTCTTCTTCTTCAGAGGGGCTTGGCATTTAATTTGACTCGTTCTTCTTTGTTATGGGAGGAAAAGCTGATTTCTATCACCGACGCCCGAAATCCAGACATATGGCCATTTTAATTGGTTTTTCTTTTTCTTTTTCTTTTAAAAAAAAAAAAACAATTATTATTAAAAGCTTCTTAATGTCTGGATGGAGTTAGATTTAAAATAACTCGCTATATATCTCATAGGATCGGTCATATATGTTGCAAAAGATATAAATTTTGCAGATAAAAAAAAAAAAAGATATGAAATTTTTCACTGTTAATGAGTGAAACTCATAATTTGTTATATGCGGGGCAGACCAAATTAATGTTACGCTGACAGTCCACGATCTCCGATGCAAAATACAAATCGCCATGTTATCGCCACGATATATACAGTACGATATATATATATACATATATACATATATATCCTAAAGTAAATTGCCTATATATATATATTATTATTATTGAAATTTTTCACTGTTAATGAGTGAAACTCATAATTTGTTATATGCGGGGCAGATCAAATTAATGTTACGCTGACAGTCCACGATCTCCGATGCAAAATACAAATTGCCATGTTATCGCCACGATATATGCAGCACGATATATATATATACATATCCTAAAGTAAATTGCCTATATATATTATTATTATTGAAATTTTATTAATATTTTGATTAAATTAATGAAAACTGGAATTTTTCCTTTTGATGCCCAAAATACAGCGCCTGATGGCCGAGTGGCTAGTGCTCTTACCTGGGAACCACAAGTTTCAGATTCGAGTCCCGATAGATGTTTGTAGTGGTTCGAATCCACTTTAAACTGTAGGTCCAGATCTGTTTAGTCTTCTTATGCACAAGATGATCATAAAGCGACAAACCAAATCAAAGCCCAAAAATACAAATTTTCAAAATAATTGAAAATAATGTGAAATACAGAAAGAAAAAAATTTGCTCGAAACTGCGCAATATATAGTAAAAGCCGCGAATTTTTTTTTTTTTTTTAACTGCCGTGGGTCTTGCTTAATTTATGTATACCACGAATCGACAATGAAGGACATTGGCTTCCAGTAGGAACAGTAGGAAGAGCTGCCACGCCTCTTATGGGAGATAACCCGGAAAACTCCAACCAAAAGCAGAAATTTATTTTTGTTATTTTCCTGAACGCAATTAAAGCATAGGAATTGTTTTCCTATTCTTTTTCAAATCGATCTGAAAATTGAAAATGGATTATTTATAAACCAAAAATATATTTTTTCACAACAAAAATAATGGTAATATATTTTTTCTAATATCAGGACATTTGTTTATTATTAAATTTAAATTAATGAAAATATTTTAATTGAAAACATTTTTTTTTTAAAAAATACATGGATGATATGAGAAGCACGGCCAATGTCCTAGAGTGGGACATTTCAATAAGTTCTCAGAACTTATTTTAAAAATTTATCTTGATTAAAGACAATGCGATATCCAAATGGTTTAGCAATTACCAATAATCAAATATTCTTTTTTTTCGTTTTGTCGTTGTGATTGTTGTCTCAGCCCTTTAATTTCACTCCTGAATTGCACGCCTAAATTATTATTGAGGTAGATTGCAACTACGGAAAATAATCCTTCAAGTTTAATTCTTCGGATGTTTGATATAGTACTTGATAAATGTGCACAGATACCTGATCAAATATTGCAGAAAGATGTAAATTTTTACGTTGTTCAACACTAAGCTACTTGTAATTTTTTCAATCCAGCTAACAATGTGGAGCCTGGTTTTTTCTATTCCTTCTATTAGCTCACATTCTCCCTATATATATCTTCATTAATTTAAGCAACTTCATTTAATGCAAATTTTTTAACTAATTTAAGATGTGGATGTTTGTGGTTCTTAAAACCACCTTGGAACTCCGTAACCGGTACGCCCGTTGCCCGTATATGCATCTTCTTCAAATTTTCAATCGTTCATAAAATACTTTTTTTTTTATTCATCCACCCAATTTCAAATACATTTTTTTGAACTTGTAGTGGATGACACTAATTTTTTTTTTTCAAATATTAATTCAGTAATTAAATTAGATTCATTAATTTTAGTTTTTTTTAGATTTAAGTTACATATATCTACCAATAGATGGCGCCAAATAAACTTAAAAAAATGAATGCAAATTATTTATAAGGACTTTCTGCAATATAGTGAAAAAAAAAGGAATTGACTTTTTATATTATATTACTTGTTATGTGGTACATCAGTGAGCTTCGTGTTTGCCTTAAGTATACCATCTTGCGAGAAAGATAAAGAATCGCTTTCAGTGAAGTCTTTTAGAAGTAACTCTCATGCATTTGCATGTCGTATGAAAGAAAACACAACACAAAATATCCACCAGGTGGGGTTTGTCGCTCTACGGTCATCTTGTGCACATTTTGGGCTTAAACAGACCGGGATGTACCGTTTAAAGTATCCAACAGGCAGCTTTAACTGTCGATGAGAGACATTTATGGTAATTGCCACAATCATCCTTATGTATCCTCGTTTCTGAAATGACTGCAACGGACTCTGAACCAGTTGATTCGAAATTCAATTTTTTTTAAATGCTATCTGCACATGTTACCACTGAGCCACGAGTTTTAGAAGAATCCCTGATTTTTCAACTTTATTTTAAAAATACTTTTCATTTCAGCAGGAGAAAAATTAAAATGGGAGAGAAAATCACCCATCGCTCAGAAAGTAGAATCAGATCTACCATTTAAGATCAGCATTCTACCATCAGCATTACCTGCAGATCAACCATTTAAAATCCAATACCTCTGGTCAAGGCGTTGCATTAAAAAGAAAACAATTAATTAATCTTTATCAAGAGTATTCATCTTAAATTTCTTTCTTCTTCAATGGCGAAACATCCCATGATGGGCCAAGACTGTCTGCCTATTGGCAGATTTCGAGACAGGAGAATATTTTTGTTTTACGAGGAGGGTTGTCAGTCCTACGCCCAACAGTTATATCAGACCGGAAACTTCAGTTTAAATTGATTCCAAACAACTACAAGTATTCATATTGCCGCCTGTAATCGAACCCGAAACCGGTGGGCCACAGCGCTAGTCACTCTGCCATCAAGACCCTTTACTATACACCCTCTTGATTCCTTTCCTTTTCATATCTTTTAATCTTTTCTTGCATTTAATTATAAATAATTTATTAAATCTCGCAAAAATATTTTAGCTTGTAAGACTTACAAAGAAACAATCACAAACTTTGACCGATAATTATTTGGCAATTATTATTTAAAATTAAATCTACCATATTGTGTCCTTGAAATATGTTTAAAAATGGACATCAAAGAAATTTGAAAGAAAAACCATTTAAAAGAAATTTGAAATTATATTGCATGTAAACAATTAAACTAGATGAGGAAAACCAGTCTGTTGTTTGGAACTATTGAAAAATTATTCAAATCGACAAAAATGCGAAACAAAAATAAATCTTCATTAATTCAATCATCGAAAGGAACACATAATGATTTCTCCGTAAATTATTTCCCTCTGTATACAGACATTTGAAAATATCATTCTTGTGAGATATAACAATCAAATTAGAGGGTAATAAAACTCAGTAATTTGTCTGAGATAAGTATACACCATTTCAGAAATTATTATCAAAATTACCTACTGAGAATTTAGAATTAAGATAAACCATGGATTGATGATAATTTGAATTTATTTTTTGTATTTCATTACATTATTTTTACAACAAAACTGTTATATTATTCAGTTTTTTTTATATATCAATATGATTGTGCTTTAATTGAAGTGAGCTATAGAAATGCAAATCAAATTCGCTACCATAAAACTAATCTTTTTAAGTACACAAAAACGCTTATATAATTCCAAAATGATTTTCGGAATAATTTGTTATACCTGAATGAATCATAAGCATTGCTTAAATTATTTAATGAATTTCATATTCATGAATATTTCATGGAGTGCAGATAATTATTTATTATTTCTGGAATATCCTTAACCTTCCAGACACACATACATATATATAGATATATAACCATGGAAAGATTTAAAATATTGGATGTATTCAGCTATAACTATTGATTAAGATAGGGAAGACTTTATCAAACTATTAAGTTGTTATTGTAGAGTTCTTTTTAGAAATTCTCTCTCTTTCTATTGCTGATTACCCATCAGAAATATAATTATAGAAATTTGAATTATTGAACTGATAAAAGATTCTCTGATGGGCAATAAAATGTTTAAATTTCAAATACAGTCGAATCTCTTTTCATGTAAGTATACACGTGTACGTTTTCCACAGAATTTTAAAAAGTTCAGCAAATGCTGTGTTGTTATCTAAAACGAAAGCAGTAAATTAAATTAAACTTGAAATTGTATACAAAACTTATAAAAATCAGATGAAAGCTTAAGATTATTTTTATGTTTTATTTTTTATTTTATTAAAAATTGTTAACATTTTTTCATCAAATTTATGGTGATAATATTTTAATATAATTGAGAACTGTCGTGAAAATCTTTTACATTGCTAAATTACTTGTTGGATTTGGAAGATTTCTTAATGAAAACGACTTGCAAACCATAGTTGACCATATTACCTCCCATAGTTGACCATATTACCTCCCATAATTGACCATATTACATACGGTAGTTGATCACATTACCTATCATAGTTGACTATATTACGTACCTTAGTTGACCATATTACCTACCACAGTTGACCATATTACCTACCATAGTTGACCACATTACCTACCATAGTTGACCATATTGTTGTCTAATGTTCATTGGTTAATAAACCACATATTTACTTATGTGGTATCCTTTCCTTTCTAGTATTTTATGTATGTTCTACCACGTCAGAAAAAGCATTTCCGACCCTATGCTATTCCGACCCGTAGCATTCCATTGCTATGTCATTTCAAGTCGTCTATGCGTCTCCTACCCCTCCTAGAATCCTAGAAGTTTGTAAACAAGAATATCAGATACCCTGTATTGACTTTTGCATAAAAAAAAAGCTACAGTATTTTATGTATTTCTAAGCCGTTTTTCGCATTCGATTTGACTGCGTTACTATTTTCATGATCCTGCTCCACCTTATAGGATACAGTTTAAGTTATTTTTCAAATTCATTCTTAAGATAGAGGTATTCCAAGTTAATCGAATTAAACATTACCTGCAAATTGTATTTTTTTCTATCGATTCTATTATTATTTCTGTCTTTTTTTTTTTTTTTTTCTGTTATGTCGAGCTATTGAAAGGTCGCCATTAATTATTCTGAAGACCACTCAAATACTAGACTATCATGAGTTACAAATCTTTTCAAAAATCAGGTTCAGCAACAAATTCTATTTCTGGGGTATTTTTTTCATTTTCGATAAGAAAAGATGTGCGGTAGAGTATCTTTTAATGTTTTGGGTTAATCTATTTTGATATTAAGAACCCACTTTTTTTTGCCTCATGATTTATTTATCTTGTTGGATGTTACATAAATAGTTTACAATCCTTTTAACTTAATAGTCAGCTATTGCATCCATATAAATCCCATAGTGCAATCGGCGAGTATGAGTCACACGTTCGTGGGCCACATTGTAGTGTGGAGGTTGGGCAACCATTGCAACTGGGGGAAGTTGGGTTGAGATACTTGAGAAACATGTTGAAGAACTCACAGCTTTATTGACTCATGCACAAATGCCATACACATGCAATTAAAGACGTATAATGAACGTGTAATTATTTAAGTGTGTTAAATAAAGACATATAATTATAGATTTGTGGAAGGACTTCACTTCTTAGCCGAAAACCCGACACTCGGCGGCTCGCGTCTGAACGAGTAAAAGCATAAATGAAGAAAACCTCCAAACTCTGGTTTAAAAAAAAAAAAACAGTTATCTCAAAATCACTAATTGTTTTGATGGTGATTGATACTAATGATTTTCAATTTAACTCCATAATGCATCAAATTCTTTAATAAGATAGGAAAGGTAGAAAAGATGGAGAATATTCCGACGTTTGTTTTATACTTTTTTTTTTAATTCCTTCTATTAGCTCACACTCACCCTATATATATCTTGTTCAAATTTTCAATCGTTCATAAAATACTTTTTATTCATCCACTCAAGTTCAAATGCATTTTTTTTTGAACTTGTAGGGGATGACACTGGATGTTAATACAATTTTTTTTTTTCAAATATTAATTCAGTAATTAAATTTAATTAATTAATTTTAGTTTTTTTTTTTTAGATTTAAGTTGCATATATCTAGTGCCATCAATGGATGGTGCCAGATAAACTTAAAAAAAAATGAATGAAAATTATTTATAAAGGATTTACTGCATAGTGAAAAAAAAAAATAGGAATTGACTTTAAAATTTTATTTTTTATATTACTTGTTTTAATTCTGAAATAGTTTGTGTAAATATGAAACTATTTTTAAGCTAGATGTGGATAAATCTAATGTGGATAATTTTACTTGAGAAATTTGTAATATTATTAATCTTACTGAGCATAACTAACTAATTATTTGTTAATTAAAATAATAATTCAAGATTAATGATGAAATAAAAATTGATTACTAAACTGATTACAATACTATGTAATGAAAAAGAGTCATGTGCAGTATCAAAAGGGATGGCTCTTTCAAGATAAAAAGTTTTTTTGATATAGCAAAAACAGCATTATAATTAATTGAAAATTTAAGGTGGAGATTTAATTGAATTAAAAGAATTACCAAATGATCAAAAAATAAAAATTTCCTAAAAAAATTTTAAAAATATTATTTTAAAGAATTTGAGCAATAAGCAATGCATATAGTATTAAATATTTGTTAAAGATTAAGTAATCTTTCTGAAAGTGGAGTTTTTCAACATTAATTTAAATATTTAACGTAGTAATATATATATATATATATATATATAAATTATTTAGCTTATCAACATCTATGTAAAAATCCGTTAAAATTTAATATAAATTTTTTAACAAACGACTAATAAATTTTTGCCACAATTATCATTGTAAAGTAACAACTAAAATTCGCAAATTAAAGATGAATTTTTGTTGATTTTTTTAAAAAGATCATTTCATTAATTCCCCTTTGTATATTGCTATGCAGTTAGTATACAGTCGAATTATAGCTTCAAGAATACAAAAAAAAGATAAAATCCAAAAACACTTTTCTTATGTCACTTATTCTCGTGTTCCACGTAACATGCCAAAAACAGTGCCCCGATGGCTAGTGGGAGTCTTTGCTTTCACTGTAGATTTTCACTCTACCGTTGACTGTAAAATAAGCAAAACCCGACAAACTCTCACCAGAGCGTTCGACACTTAATGCGAAACGCTTTACACAAACCGCCATAAACTACATCGAATTAAGATTTCTGAAAACAGCGCCTTCCACACACGCTTCCGAAGGATTCGAACTGTCGCCCTCTCGCTTATGCGTGTTACTACTAGGACACGAATCGGACATTCAAAGACATTATTTCGCAGTCCCTTGCGTTTAAAATTAATTTAAATGCATTGTTTTGAGAAACAATGAGTTTAAATTAATACACTCGCACATGCACACACAACAATCCAAATGCCTAAATTTATGCTTATTTTAAAGTTAATTATTTAATAAAAGACACATTGCCTTATTAATACAAATGTTTTAATTATGTGTAATTAATTTATTTAGTTAAAACACTTTTCCTATATAAAATTTTATACTAATTAAATAATGTAAAATATAAAATTTTTTTTTATATTTTTCCAAACAATTATACACACGCACAAATTAAACATGCTCCTACAGATTTTTATGCACATGCATAATCTTACACATGCACATGCACAAACAATCACATTAAATAGACACGATGCACATATTTATTCCCAGGCACATGCTCAGATTTATATGCATGGCATGCACGTTCACATACACGCGCACACATATATACACATATTTATATACACATGCATAGAAACATATTTATACACACACACTCGTGCACATTCATACACATATTTATATAAACATTATACACATATATTTATATACACATTATACGCATATATTTATATACCACACATACACATATTTATACAACACATACACATATTTATACACACGCACATACACATGTCTGCACACACTCACTTGCACATGCACATGCACTTACATACTCACGCAGATGCATATATTTCTACTTATGCCCAAACTCATACATACACATGCGTATACATGAATACTGGCGTGCACCCAGGATTTTGCTTTGCTCAACAAAATAAAGCGTAACTGTTTAAGAAATCTCAATAGGCCATACTAAATTATAAGTAATAGAAAATATATCTCCAATTAAAATTTCGTATTTTATTAATAATTTGTACATTGCATTTACGTGTGCACTCACTCAATTTGTATATTGCACTCATGGTGCACACCTTGCATGTACATCATATGCATATACATGTACGTGTACATGCACAGGCTCATACATACGCCCACACTCACAATCTAATACACACATGCACATGAACAGACTTGCATGCATGCTCAAGACATGCGTACTAGCGCACGAACATACACGTGCAGAAAAATACAAACATGTGCACAAACATACAATCAAACGCATACATAAATATACGTACAACGCTTACATAAACGCGCAAATACACATAAAGAAACATGCATTTATATAAATATGCATAAAATCCATGCATGCATACGCACATATACGCACGCATAAACATATATACATACATATACATACACAAATATAAAAACCCCTTCGCATTTATCCATACAAAGTAAACGTGCTCATAATACACGCAGTTTTAAGAGAAAGTTTCTAAAGATAATGAATAAAATTATGATTTAAAACATCAACATTTGTAAAAGTAGCACAAATTTCTAAAATTATAATTCTTTAAAAATCACTTTCGTTTGAAAATTATATATTTCCCTGAAACGGATATTTTATGGGCATTTAAATCTAAATAATGTACATTAATATACAAAGTTTCTTTAAATATAAAAAAAAAATGCTCACAAGATAAAGTGTCTCTTTAAAAAAATACCTGCAATATTTTATCACCCAAACTTCTGAAAAAAAAAAAAAAACCTTCAACTTCTAAAACTTCTTTTGAATAAAAATCCAAATGTGTGACTCAATAATCCTTTTAAGCGGACAGTAGTATCTTAAATTATTTTTTGTCTTTCCCGTGTCGCAATAAATTGCGGAGGCATAATAAATGGTACCACATTCATCATATTTAAGTCTAAGAACCTCATCGATACACCTCTAAGAGCAGGTAATCCAGACCACTACCCTAATTGCTGAAAGGATTAATGGGAGCAGCCACGAATCATATACAACAGTCGCTGATGGAAGAGCTAGAGTCATGAAATGTTTATGAGATGACAATCCAATAAAGCAGAGGATTACGGAAGATTCATTGTCGACGTTCCGCCAAGATAACACATGAGATCTTCATTCACATACTAGTAGCACTCGATGGCGTTTCCGGCGTCTTTTCTCCAGAAAGTGATTATTTTGGCTTATCATCGCTGTATCTGGCAACTTCATCCGACGCTGTTCTGATTTAGTAACCTAACTGCGACTGTGTGTTCGTTTCGATTTGTCAAGTTTCCACCTGTTACTGAACAGATGCTGTTTCGGTATTCGATTGAAGATCATTTGTTGTTACTTGTTTGCTATTTATTTTATAAATATTTAAATTTATATCGTTTTTATATGTGATTATTTTTAAAAATAGCATCATAGTATCACATTTTTATGGTTTGGCCAATGCCTTAATAAATCACTTCAAAATGAGACATCACTTTTTTTTGTATACCAATAAATTAAGATGCTGTTTGGGTATTCTATTGAAGATTATTTTGTTGTTACATGTTTTCCTTTTAACTATTGTTGTTTGATTTTTTTTAAATATTTAAATTTATATCGTTTTTATATGTGATTAGTTCTAAGAATAGCAGAAAATAGCATCCCATTTTTATGCTTTGGTCAATGCCTTAATAAATCAATTCAAAATGGAATATCACTTCGATGTTCCATTTTTGTATACCAATAAATTAAGATGCTGTTTGGGTATTCGATTGAAGATTATTTTGTTGTTACATGTTTTCCTTTTAACTATCGTTGTTTAATTTTTTTAAATATTTAAATTTATATTGTTTTTATATGTGATTAGTTTTAAAAGTGGGGTTTGATGGCCGAGTGGGTAGCGCTCTGGCGCTGGGTACCATAAGTTTCGGGTTCGAGTCCCGGCGGTGCCATGGATGTTTGTAGTGTTTCGAATCCACTTAAAACCGTAGGTCTCGGTCTAACATGATCGTAGAGGGTTGAGGGGGTACTGTTACTCCTCGTCCGTAGCTTTTCTACACGCCCCTTCTGGGTAGTGCTAAGTAAGTAACGTCAGTGCAGCGCTTGCCTTAAGGTATAAAAGACGACTGTCTTAAGTGTTTGTCAGCTATATTAGAAAAAAAAAAAGTTTTAAGAGTAGCAGAAAATAGCATCACATTTTTATGATTTGGATAACGCCGTATTACGTAAATCGCTACACAATGGAGATATCACCCTCGATGTTCACTTTTCTGTACACCAATAAATTAATCTTGAAGCTACCTTAGATGTGAGGGTTGTTATGTTATGGTTTCGGTTTTGCGGCTATATTTTTTCACTAACTGCATTAAATGTAATATTGTTTTTCATCCTAAAATTAAAAAAAAAAAAAAGAAATGCTAATGTTTTATAATTATTGTTTTATATTTGTCAGGTTTATTATTATATTTGTTATTTCCTGTGTCGTTGATTTCGGCTTTTTATGGAAGAGAAAGGACATTATTTATGTTTTTATTATAAATAAGTATTTAAGTTTGAAAATTGATAAACAGTTAAAATGCAAATGCGACGGGTTTATAAATCAACGAATTACAGCATTATCAATCCCTTCTATGTATACAATTAATGAACGTTTTCATTCAACGTAACGGAACGTTTTCATCAACGTAACGTCAGAACGGAACTTAATTTATTAGTTTAATTAATAATTTTTTAAATAAATAAACATCAGCAAAAAGTGCATAGATCTTTGTCTCTTAAGGTAATAGCAATTAAGTTAATATGCAGCTTCAAATAAAATTCGTTTCAAAAAAACATCTTCAAAAATAGCTGTCAATTCTAAACAAATGTATTTACAATTTATAACATATTTATTTCTAGTTGAAAACAAACAGAAGCAAATGTGAAATTTTTAGAAGCCAATGTGTTATAAAACCGTAAAAATATTTGTTTGGAATTTACAGATCTTTTTAAAGATATTTTTTTTGGAAGCGAATTTTATTTGAAGCTGCTATTAGCTTAATTGCTATTAACTTAAGCGACGAAGATATATGCACTTTTTACAGAGGTTTTATTTATTAAAAAAATATTAATTAAATTAATAAATTACGCTTTCTATTGATGCTAAATGCTTATTAGTTATATATATATATATATATATATATATATAATTGCATCAATGAATCAATGAATAAATGTAATATTGTAAAGAACACGTTCATTCTCAGAATCAAAGTTCTGAAAAATTGTTTAATTATATTAAAATTTTTCGTTTAAAAATAAATATAGAATGCCATTTAGAGTCTACTCATAGCTTATTCACTATTTTAAATGCAGTGCCGTATAAATTTAAATTAACATTTAATAGTGCTGAATAAATTTACATTAATTAATTTAATTTATTTATTTTAATTTGAGTTATTATAATCAAACAACATCTAACTATAATTAACATATCGCCATAACAAAAACGGCCGAAAAACTTTTCACTTTGAGAATTTAGATTTATTGAAATTAATACAGGCAAATTAAAATTAATGCTATACTATTCTAAAATAGAGCTGTATAAACATAGCTTAATCTTCAGATTTCAGTTATAAGTATTCAACATCTAATTATATGTACTAACATCTTGTAATATTACAACACGGTGAAAAATTTCTGAAATTTATAAGAGACAAATTGAAATTTTAATCATGTGTATAAAATTAAGTAAAATTAAATGTATAAAAGTCCATAAATTTAAATGTATTGAAATTAACGAGATAAATTGAAATCAATCCTATGCATTTTATTATTGTCCAACTCTACATACATATCTGTTGAGCTTCAGAAAATAATTTTTTTTTATGTTAAATTTTTTTTTTGTCGATCAATTATAGATTCTTTTTTCCCTCCGTGACTTTAGGACATAAAGATTGATATTTAAAAGATAAATATTTATATTTATTTCCACAAAGTTCAATATGTTTTTCCATATGTAAATCCTGATTAATCCATCTCATGAGAAAAAATATTCAGGTTGAAAATTATCTTATCTAATGACCCATAATTTCCCAAAAAATATTTTCAATACAAGCAATTATAATTACTAATTCTTTTGCTTCTTAATATTTCTTTCGTGAAGATAGAAGAAATTTATCGTAGAGTGCTGATGACATTAATAAGATGTACATTTTATTCTCTGTATACAGATTACGAACAGCATATTTTGAAATTAATAACTAATAGTTCCCAGAGAGAGTTATGTCCCCAAAAATTCTTATCAATATATTCTTAATTAGCAAAATGAACCCTTTCCATCGCTTCATAAGTATTATACTCATTTATAAATACATATTTTAAGTTAATAAAGTATGTATCCCATTTCACATGCATGCGATCACGTATAGTTCATTAATAAAGTTTTATATTTCCTCTTCATCTATCTCGCTACTCCATTGATAAATACTACTCGCATCATTAAATTGGACAAACAACAAGTAAAATCCACGTCTCATTTGATATTCAGACGAATGCATGTGGTTGGCATTGTACCATCACTTAATAAAATATGCTTATTTTTTTTTTTCTTTCTTTTGTCTTCCTAGGTGACTTTTTTTTTCAAAACCCTGCAAAGACAAAGTAACCAGTGGTCGCAGAGAGGACATCTTCCACCGGTATCACCTCTTTTGAAACCAGTTGAAGTACGACGTTTTTTCAGCGGCGTCTTTCGCAGTCGACGCGTGACGCGCGCACGTGACGAGAATGCTCGATCAGTGAGTCCTGAGAAGCTGCCAATAGGACCATAGATCATCCAGTCGGCAGTGCATGACCAAACGTATATTTGAATGCACGGGGACCCTGTCCAATTTCAATGGCTTGCAGGATTCCGTCCAAGTAACTGTAGACGGTTGGCTAATTCCTTTTGATAAGCCGAGGAAGAAATTTTTTCCGTGCTCTTATCACCAGAACAATGTAGGAGATTTATCAACAACTGCTAATAAATCATAATTTAATCCTTTCCGAAGAGAAATGGCCATTTTGCTGTATGCAAAGTGTTGTCGTTGTGCGTAGCAACGTGGTGACATAGGAACTGGATATTGATCTACCCAATGATTAAATGTTCATTTCGAGGAAAACTGATAAAGGAGACATAAAGATAGCGCAATTATTATTTTTTTCCTAGTAAATTCTGCAAAGAAGACACTAGCCTTGTTAGACTGATTAATATCAATATTACAGTTGTAGCCTTTCAGCCAATAAAATCCTAGCCATTTTTTTTTTTTTTAAAGCCTGTAATAGTTTGAATTTTTTTTTAATATCAATTGCATAACTTCATTGTTTCATTGATTTTTTTGTGAAAAATCATCAATTGTGAAAACTTAGCAGTGTTGGCTAAGTAATAAATTAAAGTCTGACATAAATACACTCTTTAACTTGAGGAATAATTTAAATTGAACTTTAAAATAAAGGAATAGTTGAATTTTCCTAGATAAACAGCGTCTTCTGAGAACAAATATTATTACAATGACGAGTATAAAAAAGTAAAAATTCTACTTTATATTTTCCGTCATTCATTAAATGGAAATTCAAAAATATGTTCCTATAATTAAACTAAATAAAGGATTTCAATAAAAGCTTAAGCCTTTTTTAATGCTGATTGCTTTGTATCAAAACTTTCTGATATAATCAACTATTAACAAGATCGTGTGAAAAAACAAAAGAAATTCGTCCCTGACAAGACCAAAGACTCAGTGAAATTAATTCTGTTGATGACGCTAGGTGCTATTTACCCCAACACAGAGCGGGCATCAGGGACCACGATGTTCCAGAATATGTCGTCCATCCACATGCCCGCCTATCAAGATGGATATCTTCATCCATCTTCCATGTTCATACCCAGTTCTCGGCCAATGATGGCTTTGCACCAAAGTGGAGTCCAACTCCCCGGAACGACCAATCCCAATGCCTGGTCATCCACAGCAGAATCGGGAGCCAGAAGTTCAGGAATGCCAATGTCGGATTCGTATCACCATGCTCAGATATCTGCAGTCAGATATGGATTTCAGGTGAGTTGCTTTTTTAAATTTTACAAATAATTTTATTAACTATTAATTTGACTCAAATATTTATATTATTTGTTTTAAGGTACAAAAACATTCGTAATTTGATGAAAAAAAAATTTAAAAATTACTTTATAGGTTGGATGTTTCTTAAACAAGTATGGGTGTGTCCTCTGATATAATGGACCAATTATAATATTTGACATAAATTGGTTTTTATAAACTTATGTTTTTTCTATGCTAAGCTACTGAGCAATTCTTCACTTTTTCATTTTTTCCCCATTACTTCATAATGTACTTAATAACAGTAATAAATACCACTTGAGTTGCACCAAGTGCTGTAATGACCTAGCCTCTCTGGACCAGATCTTGACTGTTTGAGGCTCCCCAAACAAGACCTTTTATCAAAATTTGTTTGACTTCATCAGAGTTAAAAATATCATGGACTTAGCTCTACTGGAACTTTGGAGATTTGCAACAACAATTACTTCGATTGGTCGATATTTCTCCTTGGTGGACCACACATTAAAACATCTGAGTTGGCAACAAAGGTTCTTTGTCCAGCAAGCATTCCTTCAAATCCACTAGAAGGAACTTTTATGTTCCACAGATTTAATTTGTTCTTAGTAAATGTAGACAAAAACGAAAGAACATTTTGAACTTATTTATAAACAATAAATTTTACTAAACTTAATTCAACATTTAATTTTTAAAAATATTTTCCTCATAAAAGGTACTACTTAACATATATTTTAATCATACTACGATGATGGAGAATAGTTTTGTCTGGCACATCTGCATTTCACTATTAGTTAACCAGAAAATTCAAAGCAGCTGGCCCCTACGCCACGAAACGGAAATCGGAGAATACAAAAGGACTAGAATAACTAAAATAGAATTGTAAAAGGCAACAAATCGATATATCATGTTGTGCTTTCCTTTTCCTATTTTCGAGAAGCAGCCTTTTCGTGACGAGAAATTGCATGACGAATTTATTTTTCTTTAAACAAAAAACAAGCACTGAGTTTTAAAAAACCATTGTTTTCAAATAAAGAAGAATTCAGAAATAATGGAGTTACTTTTTAATTTTAAAATGAATTAAACATTATATAAATTTTTCATTATCTGTTTGATAAAAAAAGAAGACATTTTCATCAAATCAAATTATTCTTAAATTTCCTATGTCGTTTTACAACTCTGTTTCGCTCTTTTATCTGAATTTTCTTGTGAGGAATATAAAAATTTTAAATATAAGTAGTTCATAATTTATCATAAAATACGTTGTTCATTATCTTGGAACATTTTTTAATAAAATTAATTATTTAAGAATAAAAAACTTATGCAAATAAAGAATATTATTCTTTTGGCCATCAAGTTCTTCATACAAAAATAAAGAATTTGTTATAAGACCAGAAAAAGACATTTTTAAAACCTTGATAGATATTCAGACTTTTAAAACTCTTCATATAAATTCATAAATTGTTAAGATATGCTAATTTTACAACTTAGAATGGAAAAAAAATAATGAAAAAAAAAAAAATATCTTCATTTTTAAAGCAATTAAGTTTCAAAATTAAATTAAAGAAGATATAATTTTTTTTCAATTTTTTAATAAAAGATGTATCTATTTTAATCTTAAATCTTTACGTAATCTTAAGTTTAAAGATTAAGTTTGAAGTTTTAATTAAAAGATTAAGATTTTTATTATGATTTCTTTTAATTTATAAATTTGCAATTTTAAAAAAAAATAATGCATAGTTTTCATTAGTTGCCTCTTTAAAAATTATTTATATAAATTAAATATCGGAGAGTAGTACAAATAAAGAATATCAACTATTAGAGCATTAAGAATTTCTTAAAAGATCAGAAAAAGAAAAGCAAAAATAAATAAATGAAAAAAAATAAAAATAAAATACTTTTTAAAAGCCTCAATAGATAAGTTTAGTTCTGCGTAAGAAAAAAAGAAATAAATGGGTATGAGATTAGAACAGAAAAAGAAAAGCCTCTTTCCATTCTCACAACCATGTTCTTTCTTCATCAAGTCATGATGTATCATCACTCAACAGACCTGGGAAAGAACCGAAACCCAGGTGAGGTAACCTAACAAATATGACATTTATGACCGCAAAATTATGTCTGAGGTTACACATCGACGACATATTAATTAACTGCACACACCATCCTTTTTCGCAGTGTCGCTTTTAAAAGCCTGCATCCATCATCAGTGGGCGCAGCAGTGGAGGTGATGCCGAGAATCTGAATGAAGGTCCAAGAGGCCGATAAATATCACCGGGGAACCCACCCCGGCGTTTCTTGATGTTTACCTTTACGCGATCGTCATCACCACTTTTGTAATTTGGACGCATTGGCCACTCCTCTCTGCGTCTTTGAATCGGTATTTAACCAGGTGCCCGCAGGCAACGAATCGTTTTGGGGATGATTTCAGGTTTTAGCTCCACGCTCATTTCGCGACACGATAAGTAATGGTTTCGTAAATGGATTCCAAAATTGATGGTAGGAACAGGTATGCTATGGCATTATCGGCATTGCTGCAGCAGCAACAGCTTGTAAACCAGCTGCAGGGATTGTGTTATCGTTGTCATAATCAAATGATTTTATTATTGACCACCGTCTTGTGACAGCCACATTCGATTTACCTACAGCTTTAGCGTTCGCTCATTTACAAGTTGCAACAATGATTAGGCCATGATTTATTTCCATCTCTAAGCAGAAATCATAAATTTGTTCTGTGAGAACAGAGAAACTAGCATTTGTCAATAATGTTGTCAAGGCGTCAAGGAATATGTTTGATTAACTTATAAATATAGATATTTTGTTCGTTGAAAAATTATATTTAAGTATTCATACGTACAGTAACATTGATTAAAAAATTGACTAGAGGAACTTCTAGAATATTTGATTATATTCAAAAATTTTTCCCTAAAATGAAGGGGAGCATACTTATAACGTAATTCAATATATAGTATCTAATGGCGTTTGGTGCCACAGATTTCTTCGAATTCCGGCGGTGTTATGGATGTTTGTAGTAGTTCCTACCGTAAATCCCGCTCTAATATGACTGTTGAGCGTAGGGCTGACAATCTTATCCATATCAAAAGAAAACATCTCATATTTCGGAATCTGCCAGTAGGCAGACCGCCATTGCTCACCATGGGTCTGTTGCGCCATTGAAGAAGAAGAATTCAATATATATGACTGTTTCCTCAAATATAAGTTTTTTTTAAATTTTAAATCATCAGTTAATTATTAATAAATTTAATAAGGATGGGACTGCCTTTCATTTCTGTAAAACACCTTAATTCACCTGACGGAAAAACAAGTGTATGGAATAGCGCTAGTTAGCGAACTGGAAGGCGAAATTCAAATCCAGTTTTTGTAACTGTTACAGTAACTGCTTTCAGAAACGAAGAGACTGATGATTATTATAACAGTGTATATTAACGTATCGCATCGATAGTCGAAATTCTGATTTGAGTTTACGAATGTCTTTTCCATACGAAACAAATATAACATTTATTATCTCTGAAAATTCTTCGGAAAAAGACGATGTCTCCTATATTTATGACATACTTTAGTAAAAACACTAAATTTCTGATGGAGAAAAAAAAAATTTAATAAAATATAATTTAAATAACACTATCCTGTAAAATATATAGGGTGGTTAACAAAAATAATGAAAACACCCTAGAGTAATAAAGAATCATTTACTAATATGTTGAGTAAGACAGCCTTTGGCATGTAATACAGCTTGATTTGCCTGGGAATCGAATCGTACAACAATAGTGTTTAGAGGAATATTGAACAGTTCTTCATGTAGATATTGGGAAAGTTCCAGGAGAGATGCCGGTGGGGTATCGATTACAGATTGATCGTTCTAAAATAGACCATATAGATCATGTGGGTAGGAATGTGAGGGCCAAGGTAAAGGATTCGCTTCATATTCATGTTTATCAAACCATGAATGGACAAGTTACGCTGCGTGAATATGAGAATTATCATCCTGAAAATTCCATCTCCTGCAAGAAACACAGTTTGCATCATAGAATGGACCTGGTCAGCTAAAAACTACTCTATACTTCTCCCCCGTGATCCTTCCTGTCAGAATTACGATTGTGCCAGCAGAAGGCCACGACATGGCTGCCAATACGATGATAGATCCACCTTCCTGCTTGACAGTTGGAAGGAGACAATCACGATCATTCGCTTGTGCAGGTTCCCTCCAAGCGTGCACCCGTCCAGTTGTGGGGAAAATATGAAAGCCGATTTTTTTTACTATATAATTGTCTTTCACTTATCAATTGACCAGGTTTTGTGATTGTCACACCACTAGAAAGCAACGCTTGGCAATAACAGATGTGACAAATGTTTTGAAAATTGCTGCTTTGTCCTAAATGTCCTATTTATGAAGGTGCCTCCGAAGTGCAATTGTTTACACTTGGAAATCCAAATGCTGATTGAGATCTGAGGTCACTTTGACTGCAGTGGTTTTCCTTTTTAGACAATACAATCCGCTTCAATACCCGTCGGTCTCTTTCACTCAGTTTCTCCTTCCGCCCACTATTTTGCTTTTGCAGAGCTGTAGGTACACTGTCACGACTTTAGACACCGACTCTAGAAAGGTCTAAAAGCAGGGGATGTTTCGGTCACAGTTGCTCCAGCTAATTGACTATTACAATTTAGCCTCTTTGAAAGTGTGTGAAGACTGACATTTTAAGCCTTTGAAAAATACAAGACGTACACAACTTCACTAAAATTACCTCATACTACCGTGCTATATAGTTTTTATTTTAAAAAAAAAACTGGAAGTTAAGATTGCATTTTTATTGCTTACAAAGTGCATTCTTAAATATCAGTTTTATTCAGTGTTTCTATTATTTTGATAATCACCTGTACATATCAATGCCATTACATATCTTCAATTAAAAATATAGTTGGAAATCAAATATATAAAGTCTTTCAAAAATTAAAATATAAAAAGTTTCAGATTAAAAGAAAACCAAAAATATATTATATAAAAAATATATATTGAAAGTTATTTTAAAAATATACACACAGCGAAAACTACCGTATTTAAAAGAACAAACAAATTAAGCACAATTTTTATCAAATAAATAATGATTTTGTTGATTTTTTTTTTTTCATAAAGATGATTATTAATTAGAATTTAAGATGTAACAATGAAAAAAAAAATTATTTCCAGATTTATTGATATCCTTTGAGAATTTTCAATAGCTAATATTTTTCCCAGAAATTTGCTTAATATTTTACTAATTTTTTTTTTATTTCCTGTAATGATTGTAAGCATTCTTTTTGATGGCGAATCATAAAATATATTTTTGATTATGATTTAATTTTAGTTCAAATCAATTCAAAGATTTAATTGACAAATTTTTTTATACATAAAAATCGTAGGAATTTTTATCCGCAATCATCATTAATACAAAACTCTGTTGCCATTGGTTAATTTAAAACTCTTGCAGTATACTTACTAGAAGAATGTTAAAAATCATATATTCTTATTAATATTTTACATTCTTATTTTCTATTCTTTCGAATTTGTTTCCTAATTTAAAAAAAAATAATTGAGAAAAATATTACTTCTGCGAATATAACTATATTCAACGTCATAAATTACATAAAATATTGTATGAATTATTCAGATATGAAACTTTATTCTCTTTAAATATCTATAAAATACAATGCATTTAAAAATATTATATTTGCGAGTATATTTTTTTACAAAAAAAGAAAACTGTTCCTATTGTATGGAGCTTAAATTAAATCAAATAAAAGTATTCGAAATAATTTTCCTCAGATTAATATATGTTTTAATTTTGAGATTAGTTACGAACAAAACCGAACCACCTCGCAACACCAATTAAAATATCAAAACCCTCCATTCCAGTGTGATTCGAATATCAAGTCAGTTCTTCTGTATATCTTTTCGCAAACTGTCATGAGAAGAGATGTCTAAAGCGTAACATGTGGTTCCGTTAACACTTAAAATGCTGCTCAATCACTCACCTGTCCGTAGGAGGCAGGTGAGAAGGATACGAAGACGAATGATTTCAACGCATCTTTGACAAATCCATTTTTATCTCTTCAGCGAGCTCGAATTGAAATGTGTTTGGGGTGGACATAGCGTCATTTCGCATTCGGCCTGACTTGCCGCCATGCATGCGCAAGTCCCTTTATCTGTTAGATCGTGTCACCCAGATAACGTCAGATAAGACGACTTCCCTCCACCCCTTTCCCCCACGCGCACAAGCTCGCCTTTTTGACGAAATGGCAGAACAAAACAAAGAGCAGCAATAAATTAAATTTTTCATGAAAGGACATTGCAGAAAAAAGAAAATTGGCTTCGCTGCGGGTTGTCAATTAGCGTCTGATTTAAAACCAAGGCGATTGTATTGTGTAAACCAGAAATAAACTGACTGTTTTGACTAGGAAGTTAGAATTTTTTTTTTTTTTTTTTTCGTTTTGTTCCACAGAACCCCTTTTTGTTAATAATACGACCATGAGACTTTCTCAAAAATATCTTTACATTAATTAAAAAAAAAAAAAAAATCATATACTACAGTGTCCAATAAGTAAGACCAGTTTTCAATTTAAATTTCCTAACATATGGTATTTCAATTTTCTTTTTTAGGTTGTTGGCCCTGTCCTTGACATCTGTGTGAAATTTGACGTCAAAATATTCATTAGTGCTTGAGTTACGCTCAGTTTTATGAGATGCTAAAACTGATTTATAAAGTGTATGCTTATATCTTACAGCATAATATCTTAAAAATAAAAATTTCTTGCAGGTTTATATACCCTTAGAAGCCCGACTCGTGGCTCAGTAGTAACGTGCGCGACTGGTTAGTTAGGTTTGGTTTGGTTTGTCTCTCTAGTGTCATTTTGCGCACACTTTAGGCTAATTAGACAGAGATCTACAGTTTAACATGGATTCCGAACCACTAACAAACACTGGGATTCGAACCTGAAGCCTGTGGTACCAAAGACAGGTGAACATTAGGGGTGAGATTCAATCCGCTGGCGTTGTTATAAATACTGTTTCAAAAGTGGAGACTCGATGGCGTTCGTGATGTTCAGCATCATGCTTCGTTAGTCGGACTACCTGGTGGAGTTTTTCGAGTTTTCTTTTTATGCGATATTAAAATGCGGGGTAGTTTCTCCTACAAGTTCCCCATGAAGGCCCTGCCCTTCTTCTTCAGTGACTCGGAGCCTTCTACTTATGGGTGCTCCATTATCACAACAGAAGCTTGCCTCCTTCCATGAGTAGACTACTCATGGAGTGTCCGTCCCACACTGCATGACACTGAGGATTAGTAACAACAACCCAAATTTCGGTTTTTTTTCCTTTCAATTTATTGCTTCGAATCCTGGCTGTGGCATGGATGTTTGTTAGTGGTTCGAATCCATTTTAAACTGTAGGTGCCGATCTGTTTATCCCTCGTGTGTACAAGATGACCGTAGAGCGACAAACCATACCTCTCATATCTACAAGATTGAATGTGAGTAGTGTTCTTAATAATTTAACAGTACAAATTACGAGAAAAATGTGCATTAATTATTTTTTATTTAAATAAAAACCTTATATTTTAATGTAATCAGACATTCACGCCACCAGATGGCGCTCGTCATCAGAACTACTAGATACTATCACTAAAACTACTAGTTACTGCAAAAAAAAAAAAAAAAAAAGAAATATTAGACCATTTAGGGCATTAGTAAAGTTGCAGACAATGAATCATCCTCATTGGCATTCAATTGAAGCATTGGGCAATAAATTAAAGGAAGCTAATTGTCGATTATAGGATTATTAAGATTCAAGAATGGGAGTCAATTATATCATAAATTTCAAGATTCTTTCTTATAACTTTATCATGTGTATCGAAGAATATGTATAATTTGTATAAATAAAATCGCTTATTATTTTGCTATTTCAGAGAACCAAAATTACAAAATATATAAGGGAATTTCCCCCTCTTCTTACTTCCGCTTATAAGCCGCCTAAAGAGAAGTGTCTTCTTTGGCAACTGGCAACTGGCGTACCGTTTACGCAGTACCAACAGGGGGAAATACCCCCTTAAACCTCCTCATCTTAATTCATAAATATGTTTGGGATTTTAATGGCTGCTTTAATATTAGTATATAAATAAAAGATAAAGTTTCTAAAAATTAAAGTGGTACTCAAAAAAAAAAAATACTAATGATATAAAAGTAAAATACAAAATAAAAGAAGTTAAAAGTTAAGTTTTAAATTCGGTACAATTAGGGACCAGTGGTCGATGCCATATCACTTTTTGAAAACAAAAATTATCAAACACCATGATTGGTTTGGTTTATCGCTCTACGGTCTTTTTTGCACACTTTCGGTTAATTAGATGGGGACTTTACAGTTTAAAAAAAATTCCGAGCCACTTACAAACATGTCTTCTCATATCGACATTTGAGCTCGGTACAACAGGTTTCGGGTTAGAGTCTTGGTGTAAAGTGGACGTTAAGTGAACGGCGTTAACGTTAAAATGTAGCCAATTGGATAACGAGTTGTATTTTCGGATTAGGGCGTCCGAGTTCAAAAACCCGACAACCAAATACGAACCAAAAACTCTTATGGCTCCTCACTGACCTTTGTATCACTGGCTTCAGGTTCGAATCCTGGGATTGGCATGGATGTTTGTCAGTGGTTCGAATCAATACCCCTTTAAACTGTAGGTCCCGATCTGTTTAGCCCTCGTGTGTACAAGGTGGCCGTAGAGCGGCAAACCAAACCTCTCATATCTACAAGATTGAATGTGAGTAGTGCTTACTAAAGCACATCTGGGCAGTTAGAAATAATAAATTAGAGTATCCATTAAAAGTTATAGTAAAATTAGACCAAGTCTATTTCAATTTTATCTCCTCATATCAGTGTCCAGTATGCAACTAACTTTCGTATGTGGTACACTGAGCTTAATGTTGCAGAAAATATTTTTAAAATTCATGAGAACAAAAAGTGCATTTTCTGCAGCCAACAAATGTCGGGTCACATCTGCTAGTTTTTACTAGACCAACAAAAAATAACGCGATACAAAAGTACATGTGGTACAAATCCATTTAAATGGAATAAACTTCATTGCGCCAACATATGTTTGTGAACTAACTTTTAACTCTAATCATAAGTTTTACCAATTTAAATATATAGAAAAAGCTTAAGCCATGAAATTTTTTAAAATCAGTTTTGCTTTTTTTCTACTACTACAACAAGTAATATAAAAAAAAAAATTTTTAAAGTCAATTCCAACTTTTTTTCACTCTATTGCAGAAAATCCTTTATAAATACTTTTCATTCATTTTTTTTTTAAGTTTATCTGGTCTGGCCATTTATTGGTAGATACATGGAACTTAAATCTAAAAAAAACTAAAATTAATTAATTTAATTTAATGAATTAATTAATATTTGAAAAACTGTATTAACATTCAGTGTCATCCACTACAAGTTTAAAAATGTATTTGAACTTGAGTGGATGAATAAAAAAAGTATTTTATTAACGATCAAAAATTTGAACAAGATATATATAGGAAGAGTGGGAACTAATAGAAGGAATTGAATAAATATAGTTTGTCCATATAAGAAAACAAAGTTTGTCCATTTGTTTTAACATATATTAAATTAGAAGGACGTGACATGATACAACAATATATAATAATAATATTAATAATAATAATAATAAAGTGTATTAGGCGAATGCAGACAGAAGGTTACAAATTTTACTATTAAAAACTTGCAGTGACTTTTTTTTAGGACGTGACATGCATTCTGATCATGCCAAGATTTAAACGACTTCGTTCCTTTTTTTTTTCTTTTTTTTTTTTTTTTTTGGATGATAAATTGCAAGGTTATTAATTTCGATTCTCAAAGATAAGTTATTGCAAAAGGTGTAACAGAATTTAAATCCAGTTTAATTAGAAATAAGTGAAAATAAAAGATAATTTTTTTCATCTGAGATTTTCTGAAACAAAACTCGATCTCATGATTAAAAACTATTCCTTTATACACACAGTTTTTTTTTTTTAATTAATGAGAGGACAGCCAAAAATAAAAAGAAACTATTAAGTATGTATAAATGCATATCCTCATCACCATTAGTGCTACAGCCCATGGTGGATCAAGGCTGACTACTGGTAAATTTCGAGACAGGAAATGGTTTGTTATTGCGGAGTAGAGTTGTCAGCTCTACGTCCAATGCTATATAGTCATCTTAGACCGGGAACTATGGTTTAAAATGGATTCCAAACCTCTCTAAACATCCATAGCACTGCCGAGACTCTAATTCGAATCCTATGACATCGAGCGCCAGAGCGTTAGTCACTCGGCCATCATGCCCCAAATACAAATCAGATATTCTTATAAAAATATTAAGGGCATTTAAAATTTAAAAGATATTTCTCATTGCAATGATTTAACAATTGCTTTAACATTTGAAGTTATAATATCAGTTTTATGTATAAAACTATATTCATTATACTAACCAAGCCCAAAATTTATTATAAACTTGCGACAGTTAGGCATTTTTTTTTTTTGTTCGATTTCTTAATACTCATGATTATAAAATTGTGTTCATAAAAATATGGTGGTTCGAAGAATTTTATGTCTTTTAGCTATTTTATTCAGCAAGGATTTATAACTGTTCTTAACAATAGAAGTTGTATAAAATGTTGCTGTAAAATCTATCTAACGCAAATTGCAGTCATTTGTATATGGATGATTTTAAGTTGAACTGATTCGAGTGGATTTAGACATCAAATGGCAAAAAAAGTCCCTAAATAAATGTAACTGCTTTACTTTTTCAATTCCTACTATTACCTCACACTCTCCCTATATATATCTTGTTCAAAGTTTTAATCGTTCATAAAATACTTTTTATTCATCCACTCAAATTCAAATACATTTTTTTTGAACTTGTAATGGATGACACTTGATGTTAATATAGTTTTTTCAAATATTAATTCATTAATTAAATTTAGTTAATTAATTTTAGTTTTTTTTTTTTTTAGATTTAAGTTGCATGTATCTACCAATAGATGGTGCCAGAAGTAATTTTATTTATGAAGGACTTTATGCAATTTAAAAAAAGTAGGAATTGAAAAATTTTTTTTTTTTTTATTACTTGTTTTGAAAATCATAATGAATATTGCAACTAAGACGAAAATCACTATAAGCAAAAGCAATTTTGGCTCCGCCAGAAAATTATTTTAATGTTATAATTGGTGCATTCCTGTTTAAAGCCGAAATTTTTTTTCAGCTACAATTATGTAGGTTTATTGGCATACACAAATGTGCTTACTGATGCGTGGATTGTTAGCTTTAAATAGAATTTTTACTGAGCCTAGATTTAGACTGTCAATCATTTACGATAACGCTATCTCATTGGCTATTTTACTACAATCTGATATGAATTATGCTAATAAATTGTTCCGTCATTGTTGAAGGCCTTTAAATGCCAGATTATATGAGTTATTTTGATTGACAAGTAAATCTTTTCATCTGAGAGATTCAGTTTTATTTAAAAGAAAGCTAATTATTTCAAAAAAGGATACATTGTTGCTCAAAAAAAAAAAAAAAGATTTCAGACTGAGATTAAGTATTACTTAGCGTTTAAAACCACAAAAATACTTGTTGTTTTTCAATATTTGAAAGAGAAAATCTAATTCTTAAAAAAAAAATCCTTAATTCTTTAAACTTTAAATTATCTTTTCAAAGCATCTAAGACGAAAATATCTGAAAGAAACTATAAACATTATTAAGTAATGCGTTAATAGTATCGTTAATTTTCCTAATATATATTAATTTTAATAAGATTACACGAAAGGCTCGAGTGGTATGCCAAATTTTACTCATAGAATTTCATAGAATTTCTAGAAATTAAAAAAAAAAAAATTTATTATGTTTATGTTAACATCATGAATTTTTCTTCGTTTGTTTCATAAGAGTAAAATTAACGTAACAGTAATTCTGAAAGAAAAATAAAGAATTAAAACTTAAATAATTATAATATAAATAAAATAACTTAAAAGATAATATTTAGTTTTTATAAATAAAAACTTGTGTTTCTCCAATTCACCAGTCAAGTCCTATGGAAATAAAGTTCTGCAAAGCATATATTCATCCTGTCACATTTGTCCCTATTAGATTATAAATAGCATCTTCAAATTTAAATAACAAATCCACCCACATCACGGCTGGCATACTGTGATACGTCCAATGGTGGACGGAAGAGGTCTGGCCAGTGTTATAGGTTGCAGGAAACATTCATTTGCATTTATATTGTGTTAACCATTCGTGCAGACAGATGCTACTTGTTTCTCGGCCACTCCTTAAAAGTATAACTGCTACTTTCTTTCTTCTTCTTTCTTTTTTTTTATGATAAGTAATTCAAGCCTTAGTTTTGTAATTGAAATTTACTTGTTGGATTAGATTTTCTACACCATTCAGCAGATATATCACTATATCATTACATGAATCAATAAATAAGAATGATAATTATGTTACATGCTAAAAGAACTCAAAATTTACAGCATGGTCTGAATGTGTTTGTAATTAATATTTTATTAGTTTACAATACAGAAGATATTTATTATATAAATTTTATTAATATACAATAATTTATATTGAAGAAATTTTTTTAAAAAAATGTATTTTTAATGTATTAATTTTATTTAAAAAAGAAAACATTTAAGAATAAAAAACATTTAAGAATTTAAACAGATTGTATGCAAATTTGCCGCCACTCAAACACTTAGTTTAGAAATTTTAAATGTTCCAGAAACGGTTATTGTTTATTATGTTTTAAAAATTTTCTTCTTATAATTATTTTTTTTCTTTTCCGTTGGACAATTAATTACAACGATTTAATGTGGTAGATTTCGCAGAAGATTTGACATTAGAGTAGAAAGGCCTAGTACACTACATCTTCAAGTGAATCACTTTGCATTTACGTGCATTTGTATTTGATGAATACGGCGAAAACTCCTATAAAACAGTCCAATTGTCAATTGCAAGACAGTTTGCTGAAATCGTCACCAAATCTATTCATATTTCGACATATGATTGTCTCCTATAACATGTTTATCTATCAATCAATCGTCACTAGAATTTAACAAATGAAAATTTCCATTTCAGTAGCTATTTTGACAAAAATTGTTTCATTATTTTCAGTAAAAATTCTTGAATTGCAATTTTTTTTTTTTTTAATGCTGGGGACTTTCAGCTGAGATAATCCATATTTTGCAAAACAATTAGTAAGAAACACCCCATAGGTATTGCATTTTGGAAAGTTCAAAATGCCTCTCCTATTACCATCCATCGGGCATTTTAAATAATAGATTTGAGGCAGAGTGCAAGTATTGAGTTTCTTATGCTTTCTGAAAAGGGATGCACGAGTCGAGACCCTAAAGGTCTTTTCTTGGAATCTGCCTTATCATACGCCCATTTTACTTATTAAATATAATTTCAAAATTGTTTAAACATCAAACATTTTAAATTAATTTAATAAAAATAAATATATAAATGTCTACTTCTAATGCAGCTGGCAAATAGACCGTGATCTTCGCCATAAGGGCTGCACCGATGTTACTCACTTTGAATTACCCAGGGGGGCGTGTAACTTGATGGTAAGTTACGGACGCAGAGTAACAATGCCGCCGCAGCTCTCTACGATCCTATTAGGACCGGGACCTACGGCTTAAAGTGGATTCCGAACCACTACAAACACCCATGGCAAAGCCGGGGTTTGAGCCCGGTACCCGTGGTACCGAACGCCAGCCATTCGGCCATCAGGCCCAATGTATAAATGTTAAAAAGATATTTTATTCAATGTTTTCTATTTTACTGCATACTACTAGAAGATCATTTATCAATAAAATTTTAACTTGAATGTGAGGTACCTATATACGTATTTTTTTAAAAGTCTGTATGAGGTTTATTGCTAAAAAAGAAATTAAACTACTATTAATTAAATTTATTAAATTATTATTATTAACTATTAAAAATTAAATTATTATTTGAAATTATTAGTGTATTTAAAATTAAACTAAATTAAGTGAATGGGGTTACTTCTATATAATGCATTGATAAACAAAATATATTTGGATCAACACAAATTTGTGAAAAAACAGTAAAACAAAAACAATTGGTTAATCGCTTTTGTGTTTGGTTTCTACGAAAATCGATGCAAAATACTGAAATATTGTTAAATTAATGTACTACGTCGTATACATATTATTATCCATTTCCTTTTTCATTATTATATATAAAGAAATGAAACAGATGCATTTTAAATAATTTTTGAGTTTTTAGGCTTTTCATTGTCTGGTTAAATGAATACAGGCGTAGTCTCCACAAATCTGTGCATACCTATTTTAGAAAAAAATAGATTTATCAATTTTAAAGGAAAGTAAATGTTTATAGAATGATTCAGATTTTTTTAAAATTATTTAATAATTTAACTACAGAATAATGGAAATGTCTAGTACTTCTCTTTTTAGTGTCCTCCGCCCCCCTACTAAAATTCGATGATAAGACTCCCAGCCTACAGATTTAATAAGCATTTGCTAATACATTTTTTTGTTCTAATGTAGCTGGCAAACACTTACACAGCTTGGTCGTGGATGCCTTAAGGCAAGCGCTACACAGACGTTACTCACTTTGCATTACCCAGGGGGCGCTTGTAACTTGAAGATAAGCCACGGACGCGGAGTAACAATGCCCCCGCAACGCTCTACGATCATATTAGATCGGGACCTACGGTTTAAAGTGGGATTCCGAACCACTACAAACATCCATGGCACCGCCAGGACTGAACCCGAAACCTGTGGTATCGAGCACCAGAGCGCTCGGCCATTTAGGCCCCCTTACTTCAAGACATAGAAATGGAAATTCTTTTGTTTAGCATCGTTTTGCATGTTAAGTTTCAAATATCTCTGCTTTGAAAATTAACCTGCTTTTCGTCAAATCTCTCCGACTCTACTTGAATGACCTGATGGCCAACTGGCTAGTTCTCTGGCCTTTGGTACCACAGGCTTTAGGCTCAAATCCTGGCGGTGGTAGAGATACTTTTAATGGTTCTTAGCGGTTCGTACACTTTAAACTGTAGGACCCGGTGTAATTAGCCGCCATTCATTAAAATGTGCACAAAATGAGAGTAGAAAACGTAGAGCGACAAACTAAACCGACTCTACGATTTATCATATATATGTAGCTTACCATGATTTTATAGCGTATAGTTTAATTATACCATCTGTATCTAATTGTACTGTCATTTCGTCAGGTTTCTTCGACTTTACTAGATTTATCATCATATAGCTTTCCATAGTGTTATAACGTATAGTTTATTTGTATTGTCTAATTTACTTAATGGGAAAATTTAAGACATTGATTCGATTTTTTTTCCTTAGATATTGAGGTAAGATTTAATTTTTTTTCACGGGGATTCAATTTTTTTTTCAATTACTTAAAATGATTAATAATCTACTCTAATAGTGTTATTCACCAAGAGACTCAGTTTTATTGAATTTTTTTGTATATTTAGTTAACTATGTTAACTAGATATATAAGATAATTTGTCTTTTCTAACCGATTTCTCTAGCGAGAGCATTAAAAATAAGTATTTAGTCCACAAATCAAGTAATGCTATTACGTTGAAAGATAAAAGAACCAAGTTATCCTGCACTCTAGTGATTTTTGTGGTGAAACTCTTTTGGAAACGAAAATTAAACACATTGTTTCCCATATAGATTTGAGCATCGGGGATTATTTAGTTAAAGAGATTATTTAATCGGGATTATATTATCATATCGGGGATTATTTAGCTATATGCAACCCTTTCTGCTGCGAAGGTGACGAAATTCTTTAGTATCGCATCCGTGTGATTATAACGTACATTTTCATGCCTATGCATATACGTGCCTACACATATAACATACGTGCCGTGCCACATTTGTGTCTACCGTGTTCAGGTCTATTAGTACGCACCGTTTTACTTCTTCGCTTTTCTTATTGTAATCTTAATAAATATCAAGTAGATGAATTTTTTATGAGGGAAATTGAAAAACAAAACCGTTATATGCTTACAAAGAATATTTCAGTATTGCATCTTATTGTAATTCCAATATTGTAATTCATATCATTAATTTATAAGGATATGTATTATGTGGTATAAGTTGTATCAACAGGTATGTATCAACGGGTTGTATCTCTGTATATTCCCCCCATAAATAATTTTTAAAAAAAAATGCCTGGATACAATTTCAAGTTCTCAAACAACTTATAATACTGACTAGTAATAAGTTTTTTATTCGGTATTGGATGAATCCAAAATCATTTTTTTTCCTGATTACAATTTCTTCTTCTTCTTCATTGGCGCAACAGCTCCATGGTGGGCCAAGACGGCTTGCTTACTACAAATTTCGAACAGGAGATGCTTTTCTTTTTACGGGGTAGGGGTGTTAGCTTTACGTCCCTACGGTTTAAGGTGGATTCTGAACCACTACAAACATCCATGGAGCCTCGGGACTCGACCCCGAAACCTGTGTCAGCGAAAGCCAGAGCGATGGTAACTCGGCCATCAGAGCCCCGTTTACGTTTTAGTCTTGGAAGTAGTGCACAAAGCAGTTTCGTTAAAACTCCTTTTAAGACAAAACAAACGAATGTTTTTAGATTTATTGGAGGCCCCGGAATGGGCTGTGTGTGCTGCAATAAAAGCATCCCTGTTATATCTACTTAATAACTTAGCAAAACTGTTGCCAGCACTTGAGAGGCCTAAGGCGGAAGACAAAACTGCTTTCTAAACGAGAATAAGCAAGTGTTTCATGGGCACCTCATCTTTAAAAGAACTAAAAAAAAACAAAAAAAAAAAAAAAAAAAACTCAAACAAAAATTTCTTCAAGGCAATATTTATATACATTTGATTACTATCTCTACCAAATCAATATATTTTTTGGAAGATCAACAAAAATATTGGTTGATTTAAATTTAAATTGCCAAATTGCACGTTTCTGGTACTTATATGTGAAACACATTTTAATGAGAATGTCTTAAGTCGATACAAAAAAAAAAAAAATGTACAGCAAATGTTGGACTGTGTTTTCTGAATATAAATTGTCTTCATCATCAGAAATAATGAATGTATAATTATCCTTAATTAATTGCTAATATAATGATACAAAAATAGGTTTTTTATGTCGTCCTGAAGTTGGTGAAGTTGTTTTATGGTCTGCATACAAACGTGCTGCTTCCCAGCTATATCTAAGAGGAAACTTATTGTGCGACTGTTATTGATACGGTCGTTACTTTATTTTTTTCTTAATAGCATAAAAAGATAATTTGTGTGTGTGTACTGATATGAGTTGTCACCAGGTAATTAATTTCTTGACAGCAATGGCAGGTTGACAGATGTTCATAAAACAAAGAAAGGTTTTCGATAATTATGATTGCAGATACAATCTAAAATTATATCCAAAGTAAATAGTAGTATCCCATTGATAAGATCAAGATCTAGAAATAAAAAAAAAATACAGGAAGTGGTTTAAAATACTATAACTAATTCAAATAATCGAAACTACTTGGGTTTTTATTGCGAATGATTTATTACGAATTAATTTAAATCCCCAATAATTAGCAGGAAAAATATGTATTCAATTATTTATTAAATGTTTTTAAATAAATTATCATAGTCTTCATGTTTAATCAAAATGGCTTAATTATTTCTGAGATAAAATTATTCAAAACGTGAGAGTTGTGTAACTGCCATCTGTGTATAAAAATTGCCATCTGTGCATTTGTAACTATGGTGGGTTTTTCTTTTTTTTTCTTTATAACATAGGAGTAATCTTTTTTTAACAAATTTATTTAGTTTGTTATTTAATTTAATTTTTATAATTTTTTTACTTTAATTTTGTTAGAGTATCTAAATAAATCTTATCATTTGTTTAAATATTGTTACATTTTTTTTTTTAATTGTATCAAAAACAAACAAGTTGAAAAAATCAAGAAAAAAATTTTTTTTTTTTTTTTTTTAGTAATTCAAAGTGACGAAATTTTGCAAAAATTTAGAATTATCAGAAACGTGCAATATTTTACTTTATTCAAAAAATGTAGTTTTTAGCATTTTCCCCCCAATATATATATTTGTTATCTTTGAGGAAAATATCAGAAAACTGAATTTTTAAAATTTTTTAATTTGTTTTTTCTTTCTCTAGGTTTTTATATTCTTGTTTCTTGAAAATAAATTTTTGTCTAGTGAAATTAGTTATAAAATTATATATAACAAAATATTTTGCAGTTTTTACAAATTGTTGAAAAATGTGAACATTAGCTAGATATTTTTAATGAGACAAAAAAACTAGTAAATATGGCCGGCAATACCCGGCTACAGAAAATAATACACATTTATTTTGGCAATTTTATTAGGAAAAAGAAAATAATTTTTAGAGTATTAGAATTACGGAAGATTCACTTTTTATTTTATAGTTAAATTTCTACAAAAATTTCTGTTTTAATTTGTTAAAAATTTGTCGCACGTTGCTATACATCAGAAATAAAATACAAATTTTTTTTTAGTTGAATAATGAAAATTATTTTTTTAGTACTCGTTTATAAGCATTTTTGGTTCTTTCAATGGGTGAAAATAGGAACTATTTGGCTTAAGTTTCCACTCTAGAGCAAACAACACACACCTTTTTTAACTTTAATCCGGTAATGATCAGTGATTTTCCTATGGTTTTGTTAACTGTAATGAGCGAAAGCTAGGCGCACTGGAAACTGCAAATTTGAAATTGAAATCAAATGACAAATCGGTATGTCTGGTTTGTCGCTCTACGGTCATCTTGTGCACACGAGGGCTAAACAGACCAGTTCTAGAGTTTAAAGTGGATTCCAAACCACTAACAAACAACCATGCCACCGTCAGGATTCGCACCTGAAGCCTGGAATACCAAATGCCTGAGCGCTAGCCCGTTTGGCCATCAGATCGCCGAATCGGTAGGAATAAATGAGATACGCGGAATCAATATATCTTCACTTTTACTTTTCCGCTAATACCTGCTGTTAATTCCTATTTGGCATTGGTGGAATGAATTCAGCAAATGATTGTGTTTATGAAATAAATTCTGTAGATTTGAAATCATTTCACGCTTTGTTCCGGAATTAATTGATCAAAAAGGATCAGCTTCTTCCGCCTTGTCACCATGAAGTAAATTTGTAAAAACATGGAAACCCTATCAGGTAGAGGGAATTGGCGAACCGACTTGATGGTAAATCTGTCCTTGTGCTTTGAATGTGGGTATGAAACCTGCACTGCTGACAATATTTGTTGCTTGAAAACATAACATTTGGAAGTTTTAAGTTGTACTTTCGAATATTTTATAGAAAGTGTTTCGAGAACGCAGTAGTTCCGGCGGACACGCTAAGTTAGAAGTGATTTAGGTGACTCAACCAGAGGTATAAAACTGACTTTAACCGTTTGAACAGCACATTCAGGGGTTCTTTGCTAAACCTTAAAGCATGAAATTGCGTACAAGTTTTATCTCTTTGCTCTCTCTCAACATAGGAATGCTTAATAAACTCCTAGGTTTTATTGTAATTGAATGCTTTCAACTTTAGATCTGTTCTCAATCTGTCTCTTGTTCGAATCAATCATGGACGAAGATTTTTCTAGTCGCGTGCTGGACCTTTCAAATGTTTTTTCCGCTGTTCTTGAAGTAGCAGTTCTTAATACGAAGGTTTTCCTAGTCGTGTTTCGCGCTTTTCAGTTGTTCAACTCCCGTCTCTTTGAAAGATATGCGGCCTGGTAACCAAGCGGCTAGAGATCTGGCCTTTTTGGTGTCCCAGGCTTCAGGTTCGAATCTTGGCGGTGGCATGTACGTTTATAAGTGGTTCGGAATCCACTTTAAAACTGTAGGTTCCGGTCTGTTTAACCCTCGTGTGCACAAGATGACCGTAGAGCGACAAACCAAACCGATCCAAACCTTAAACGATCAAGCAAACCTTAAGCATCAAGGCGAATGGTACTGGAATGGGTGTTTCTACTACTCTGCTGACTTTTTTTCGATTTTTGTAATTTTTCTTCCATTAGATTTTTTAATTATTTTTTTTTTTGGTGGCATTTTTGAAAACTATTCAGAATAATCCGTTTTAGAGAAGGAGCTCTATCCTGCGGTATATCAATTTCTAACCATTGAAAAGGCAGTTGCTATCACATCATACAATATGAATCCAACAAATATTGTCAGCAAATACATCATAACAACATTCAAAGTTTGAGAACAGATTTACCATGAAGTCGATTCGCTAATTCCTCTACCTGATAGCGTCACACAATTTACATTGAATTTGTATTTTTTTTTTTTTTTAAATAGAATGTTTTTTTTTTTTTAATGAAAATGTTTTTATTTATTTATTTATTTTTAGTGACATTTTTGAATACTATTCAGAATAATTCAGAATCGGATGATTCTGAATTATTCGGTATACCCAAATACATTGAAAAGGAAATTGTTGATCCGTCATATAATTTGAATTCATATATATTATCCATTTGAATTTAACAAATATTGTCAGTAATGTAGGTTTCATACACACATTCAAAGTACAAAGACAGGTTTTACCATCAAATCGGTTCGCTAATTTCTATACCTGATAGTATCATACAATTTGAATCGATTTTGGGGTTTTTCTTTTAATAGATGTTTTTAATGGCATTTTGAAAATTATTTAGAATAATTCGATTTTAGAGAAAGAAGCTCTTTCCTGCGGTATACTAAATCCAAACCATTGAAAAGGCAGTTGCTGTTCCATTATACTATTTGAATACATATATAATCCATTTGAAATCAACAAATATTGGCAGTAATGTAAGTTTTATACTCACATTCAAAGTTCAAGGCCAGGTTTATCATCAAGTAGATTAATTAATTCCTCTTCCTGATAGCTTCATTCAATTTGCATAGATTTTTCGATTTTTCTTCCAATAGATTATTGATGTTTTTGGTGGCATTTGGGAAAATTATTCAGAATAATTCGATTTTAGAGAAGGAGTTCAATCCAGTGGTAAATCCAAATCCCAACCACTGAAAAGACAGTTACTGTCACGTCATATAATTTGAATCCAAATGAAAACGAGGAGATTGAAAACGAAACTATATTGAATTGTAATGCAAATTAGTTGTAATTTGAGTCTTAAAAAAGTCGGTGTAAAAAAATAGATCAAAAGTCATTGATAATTACATTTTTGCTTTGAATAGGAACAACAAATTGAATTTAACGTATTGGATGCTGGTTTTAATAACTAAATTTTTTTTTTTGCACAAGGCTCACATTATGTTTTCAGTATCTAGCTTATTTGAAGGGTAAAATTTTTAGAATCTTTGATACTTCCACTAGAATAAATCACTTGAAGTGTTATAGGGAAAAAATTTGTTTCAAATGAAAAAGAAGAAACCATTATATTAAGCATCCAAATTAAGAACTAAATTCAATATTTTAATTAAATCGGAGATAATTTAATAAAATTGGTTTAAATGTAGAAATTTGTTTACAAATAAATATTTCTATGAGTTTACGATTTCGTTTATCATACTAAATTTGTTATTAATTTTACATATGAATATAATTATTTTTATAAGAAACTTTAGTTGAGATGAAAAGATTATATAAAATTTAATTATCTAAAATTAATTAATGAACATTAAATAATTAAGAAAATAGTTGTATTATTCAAATGCTATTCAATATTATATTGAAATTAAATTCAATATTCAATGGAATTAAAAATCATTTTATTAAAATAAAGCTACTATTCAAATAAAATGTATTAAAAATATTATATTTTTAAATGCAATTAAATGCATGGAAATTATCAAGTTGATGTGATCAGAGTGTATAATTATGTTCAGTTTAAAAACAAATAATAACCACACAGTGCTTAACTTATGTATAAGCATACGCAATCGAATAACGCAACTCACATTTTGCTGCTTTTTCATTGGTCCTTTTCATAGGTCTACCACAGGTTTGAGTTCCGTATTTTTCGGCGCAACTTAAAAAAACAGAGAACTGTTGCCACATGCAATTTTCAAACAAAGAATTGTTGCCACATAACAACTCTCAAAGAATTCTCAACTTTTCTTTTTTTGAAAAAGATAGATAATATTATTGTACATATATATATCATGACGTCAAGGGACCTGATGGCCGAGTGGCTAGCCTTCTGGCGCTCGGTACCACAGGTTTCAGATTCGTGTCCCGGTGGTGCCATGGATGTTTGCAGTGATGCGAAATCCACTTTAAATCGTAAGTCCCGGTCTAACATGATCGTAGAGCATTTTGGGGGTAGTGTTACTCGCGTCCGTAGCATATCTTCAAACTACACGTGTCCCCTGGATAGTGCTAAATGAATAACATCGGTGCAGCCCTTTGTTTTATGGCATAAAGATTAATTATCTCTGTATTGCCAGCTTTAGAACAACTAGATTATGACGTCATTTTTTTAATTAAAAGTTTTTTTCGCAATTTCAACGCTGAAACAACGCTTTTGACGTAAATAATAATCATTGACCAATCACAGATCAGCTAACAACTTAAAATCGTCTCGCCGTTGGCCTGCTGTCGTCGTGGTTTATTCTTTCATTTAATTAAATAAGAACTAATTATATTTTTTTCATAAGTGTGGAGCCTAAACAAATCATGCGACATAAAAAACGCGCGTTTAAAATTTCATGATGATTGGTTGGCAGTCATTAGTGAACTTAGAAGTATAGTTTCACTTATATAATTTATAGCCAGACAATAGATCAGTAAGTATTATATGGCGAAATAAAAGTAACTTAAAAAAAAAGACAAATATTTTTCTTGAATTTTTTTTTTAAAAAGTTTGTAACATACTCTATTTTACTCTTATGATAAAAATGAGTAAAAACAAACAAAAATTAAATATTATATTGATTGTCTGTGATATTTAGTACTTAAAATTAGTTGATAACTTGTTAAATAAAAATATTTTAAAATTCTGTGCATTTAAATAAAAAACAAGGAATAAAAACATTAAATCAATATAATTTTATAGATAACAATCCCTAAAATGATAAAATTTCCTATGGTCATTTAATTTTTAAGTCAATTTATCTCAGTTATTTAAAAGTGAACTCAATTATAATGATTTATTATTGAATTAAAAATAGTTTTAAATTCAAATTTTTTGCTTATTACACAGAAAAAAATATCTAATAGACTTATTTTCTTGATTTCTTGCATGATTTTTTGATAAATTTAGCTGAATACATTTGAATCTAGAATTACAGTTATTGTAGTACTAGATTTTTTTTTTTGATAAAACATGATTGATTGTTAACGAAAACTAAAAGGAGACAGAAAGGTCAGCATGTTTTATATTTGAGGAGAAATTTCAACATTTAAAATTAAATAGAGATTGAACTCACTCATCAAAAAAATAATAGTGATCTAGAAACCGAATCTATAAGTCTTTATAAATTCACAATTGATTTAAGAAAGGAGTAAAAAAGAAAGATTTAATACTACTCAATGTGAATTAATATTAATATGAACCCTACTTATTTAAATACTTAACATTAAAACTGATAATGTTTTGTTTCACAAACTTTTTTGCCAGAGAGATGAAGGCTATGAACCCTTTTAACCAATAAAATATAGAATGCGGGTCCCTTTTATAGAAAATGAAGAGCATGGACCCATTTAACAATAAAATGGAAATCATTTTAATAATAAAATAGAGACGAAAAATTAAAACAATAAAATGAAAGCTCATAAAACCGTTTCTCCGATCAATTTTTTAAATACATGAAAAAAAAAATTAATTAATCATATTAAAAAATGATATATAAATATGATACAGTAATAATACATGTTTTTTATTCCTAGATGTGTATGTTTTAAATTTTATCAGTAAAAACGCATAATTTTAATATTTTGGCTATTTATCTTGAATGAAATAATTTTTTACAACCACAAAGTCATTGAAAATTAAATCCATCTCCATTTATCATCTAATACAAACAGTTTATCCAAGACAACTTTGTATAAATCAAGGCATATGGATAGTACCATCTCATTAAAAATTATAAAAATTAGCTGCTTAAAAATTAATTTTGAGGAATTTTAAGAAATTTTTTAAGTAATTAAATTTATTTCTCTCAAAATAATAATAATCTAGTTATCTACTTTTACAAAATTAAATAATTGTAAAAATTTCGAAATCACTAGCATTTTCATCACTGTTATTCCCGTCAATTCAAATTTCACATCCCAGATTTTTATTTACCCCTTATTATCCATATTTTTCTTTGATCATCCAGATCTTTTATGTTAGATTTTAATGGTAATTTGAATTCCAATCAGCAGATTATATCTCCTATCAGTAGATTGCAATTCAAATTTCCATGCCAGATTTTTTATTTATTTCCGAAGAGCTTTTTTTTTAAAAATTTAAATGAATAATAGATATAACATAATTTAATAAACTGCAATAAATAAAAAAAATTCCTTCATAAAAGGGTTTTTTTACCCTAAAAAATGGGCATCAAGTTAATTTTTTATTGATTCAATTTTTATTCCATCGTTTTTAAATGATAATAAAAAAGATTATTTATTTTATATTATATATTAAAGTGTTGTGAAAATTTCTAAATCACTCGCGCATTTCTTTTCAAATATCACAAATGTGTATTTCTATACAATGTTTATACCATACAAAAATTTCCATTGTGCTCATTCTGTAAAAGTACAGACATAATATGATCGTCGTAAGATCATCGCTGAAAAATAACACTACCTGTCTATTGGTGATTTATACACTGAAGTGAAAAAAGTCATGGGATACCTCTTAATATCGTGTCGGCCCCTTTTCGCCCGGCGAAGTGCAGCAACTGACGTGGCATGGACTCAACAAGTCGTTGGAAGTCTTCTGCAGGAATATTGAGCCATGCTGTCTCGATAGACGTCCATAATTGTGAAAGCGTTGATGGTGCAGGATTTTGGGCACGAACAGACCTCTCGATGATGTCCCATAAATGTTCGATGGGATTCATGTCGGGCGATCTAGGTGGCCAGATCATTCGTTGGAATTGTCCAGAATGTTCTTCAAACCAATCGCGAACAGTTGTGGCCCGGTGACATGGCGCATTGTCATCCATAAAAAACCCATCGTTGTTTGGGTACATGAAGTCCATGAATGGCTGCAAGTTTCTCCAAGTAGCTGAACATAAGCATTTCCAGTCAATGTTTCGCACCAGAGGACCAAGTCCATACCATGAAAAAACAGCCCACACCATTACGAAGCCACCACCAGCTTGAACAGTGCCTTGCTGACAGTTTGGGTCCATGACTTCGTGGGGTCTGCGCCACACTCGAACCCTACCATCAGCTCTTACCAACTGAAATCGTGACTTATCGGACCAGGCCACGGTTTTCCATTCATCTAGGGACTAACCGATATGCTCACGTGCCCACGAGAGTCGCTGCAAGCGATGTCGTTCTGTCAGTAAAGGCACTCGAGTCGATCTTCTGCTGGAATAGCCCAAAGAAAGCTAAATTTCTCCGCACAGTTCTAACAGACAAGTCCCTTGTACGTCCCACATTGATTTCTGCGGTTATTTGACGCAGTGTTGCTTGTCTGTTAGAATTTACGACTCTTTGCAGATCGCCGGTCTCGGTCGTTAAGTGCAGGCGGTCGACCACTGCGCTATCCATGGATGTTATGCCTGAAATTTCATACTCTCGGCCTGAAATCTCATACTCTGGATCTGGGAATGTTGAATTCCCTAACGATTTCCGAAATGGCATGACCCATGCGTCTAGCTCAACTAACATTCCGCGTTCAAAGTCTGGGCTGTTAATTCCGTCGTGCGGTCATCATCACGTCAAAACCTCTTCACATGAATAACTTGAACAGAAATGAAAGCTCTGCGAAAGCACTGCACATTTATACCTGTTCTACGCGATGCCACTGCCATCTGAAAATTTGCATATTGCTATCCCATGACTTTTGTCACTTCAGTGTATATGTCTTGTCAAAACTGAAAAATTACGTAATTTGCAGTTCTTAAATAAGTGATGCACAATAGTTTGGTTTGGTTTGTTGCTCTACGGTCATCTTGTGCACACGATGGCTAAACAGACCGCACCTACAGTTTAAAGTGCATTCCGAAACACTAACAAAAACATCCATGCCACCGCTAGGTTCGAATCTGGAGCCTGTGATATCAAAGGCCAGAGGATGCATTATAGACTTATTAATACTGAGGACCTCATATAATCCTCGTAATTGGATGAAGCTGCATATACTCACTTTAGGAAAAAAATAACAATTGTCTATCATATAAATATCTTAGATATAACTGTTAAATAATATAATTTAGTGAAAAATAAATATAGCAATTAATTATTAAGATTACATAGATTTAACTATTTTTTAATATTTCACTCGAGTTTTCAAGTGGTTTCTATTTATCGATTTTTTAACATGTCTGTAACTAATCCTCAATGTCCTGCAGTGCGGGACGGACATCCCATGAGTGATCTACTCATGGATGGAGGGAAAGAGGCAGCTTCTGTTGTGATGGAGCACCCGTAGGTAGAAGTCTGTCTTTAGATCCGTGACGCTCTTACAGTCATAGGAACCGGGATCTAAAAGTGGATTCCGAACCACTACAAGCACCCATGTTGCCGGGCTCGAACCCGAAACCTGTTACCGAGCGCCAGAGCGCTAATCACTCGACCATTCAAGCCCTTAACATTCATGCCTAAAGGGTCTGATGGCCGAGTAGCTAGCGCTCTGGCGTTGGGTACCACAGGTTTCGGGGTTCTGAGTCCCGGCGGTGTCATGGGGCTTGTATTGGTTCAGAATCCACTTTAAAACCGTAGGTCCCGGTCTAGCATGGTCGTAGAGCGTTGCGGGGGTATTGTTACTCCGCGTCCGTAGCTGATCTTCACTCTTAGCATCCCCTGGGTAGTGCTATGAGTTAAGTCAGTGCAGCCCTTGCTTATGACATAACAAAATATAACTGTCTAGGTATTTGCCAGCTGCATTATTAAAAAAACATTCATATCTAAAACGTTTGTTTCGAAATATACTTTGATTTTTGAATGCTTGCGTAATTAGTGTACTATTAGCACTAAGTATGATTATTGCACTAGGTTATTGAAGTAGGTTTTCAGCAGTTTTTTAAAAATGTCAAGGACTGTTGAAAGAAAAATTCATAAATGATCTGTTTCTTGATAGCTAAGAAATAGTTCCATTTGAAAAAAAAATAATTAAATAAATAAATAAAAGTGATCTAGATTTAGATTAAAGCATTTCTGATTAAAGTGCATAACTCCTAGTTTGCAGTAAATCAGAAAAAAAAAATGTTTTTCAAATTTTTTAGTGTTCAATTTTTTTTTTTATTTAACTAGCACCGGTTCTGGTTTAACAAAAAAAAATTAGAACTAGATCAATGTTCTGAGTTTTCCAGTTACGTAAAATTCTAAAAAATATTTTTAGAAAAATATTGCCTACCTATAACTTTTTAAAGTTAAAATAAAATACCATATGAAGAAGCAAACTACAATCATCTAACGGCTGATGGGTCTGTGCATCCATTTGTCTTAAAAGAGAAGTACGAACATAGTATAGTAAGTCTCCAGATTTGTTCAAAATTGATCGCGATTACTAGTCTTGAGGATCTGCAACTCTTTGTAACAGACTTTTATTAACTTTGATGATAATTCTAGTGGGCCGAGTGACTGAGTTTTAACACTCGGTACCAAAGGTTTCGGGTTCGAGTCTCGGCTCTGCCATGGATATTTGCAGCCGTTCGAAATCCACTTTAAACTGTATGTCCCGGTCTAATATGATTCTTGGGATTATGGGCTAACAACCCTACCCCGACAAAAAAAAAAGCAATGTCTTATGTTTCAGAACCTTGCAGAAGGCCTTGGCCCACTATGGGCTGTCGTGCCATTGAAGAAGAATTGACTTTCGGTGAGAAGAGGAATTTGGGTTAATTGAACAGTAAATAATATAATAATGGTATTATGGAAAATACGAAAGCATTAAATTTCGCACATAAAATGTCATATCAGCAATTTTTAATATTATGCTGTTAGAGTTTTCCATAAAAATACTTGATAAAGTATTTTACAAGGATTAAAAAGATCCTAAACACCAGGAATTGCGATCAATTTTAGACAGATCTGGAGACTTAAATACCATGTTCGTAGCTCTCTTTACAACAAATAAATGCACAGACCATCAACTGCGAGTTACTTGTAGTTTGCGTCATCATATGGTATTTTAACTTTTAAAAAGCCATAGGATAGGCAATATTTTTCTAAAAATATTTTTACACTTTTATGTTAACTGGAAATCTTAGAATGTTGATCCGGTTCTAGTTTAATAAAAAAAAAAAACACTAAAACATTTGAAATTTTGTTTTGTAATTTATAATACATGCTTTTATTGTTAAAACTGAAAAACGTACTCAGAGAGAACACGATATATTCGCATACAAGCACGATATATGCAGGCAAACAGAACGTCGCATGGGCCACACGCGGCCCGTTTCGCCATACTTCAAATTTGCTTTAAAAATATAACTCTCAGTTTTTTTCAGATTTTGATAAACTATTAAAACAGGAACATGATTTATCTTTTATTTTATAAAAAAAACACGAAATATTACAAAAGAATTTTCATCGTTTTGTATTTATTTTAGAGTAGAAGATCAAACCTTTAGTCAATAACGTACTTGTACTTCGTAATAAGATTACTTTTCAAGTTAAAATAAATAAATAAATAAATAAATATATATATATATATATATATATTATACATATATATATATATACATATACATATAATATATATATACAAAAACGTGATTCCATTTTAAAATTGAGCTAATCAAAGTAAAAGTGATTTTTATTAAATAATATATTAAGTTGCACAACAAGTATTTTTCAATCAACATTTATCTGTGAGAAAATATTTTTAACAATGAATATAAAAAAAAATATCAATAAAAACCATTTACGCTTAATTACTACGAAAATTAAACTAAATACTAAAACTGTTACTTTTTAGTTTGCTTTCATAGTAAACTATTTATTTATTATTATATATAAAAAAGTGTTAGATATATATGCTGAATAATTTTCACAACCAATTTTCTTGGGCCGCCTACAACAATCAAGAGTGTGCATGAATCTTTAGTACACGGCTTTCACAAATCTTTTGCCTCCCTGTGGCAAGAAAGAAAAAAATAGACTAACGTTTTGATCTGCATTTTTCAAATGCTAGATTCTTTCTCCCGGGGAATTACTAGAACTGCGGAAATGCAACTGATATATTTCTTCATATTTCTTAAAAGACATCACAAGGCTTGCTACACTGCACCCATTTTGTGCTTTCGCAATCTGGATCCAAATGAGGGCATTTGCAGAGTTAATAGAGAGTTTTTGCATAACGTTTTTTTATCGTCCGGTATTTTTTCTCGCTAGCGCGCATGCGTATCCGTAATAATGTTTCCTATGAGCATGCGCGCTCGGGGAGAAAAATACCGGACGATAAAAAACGTTATGCAAAAACTTTCTAACACCTTCTTCCTTTCCTCTTCAAGATTACGGGAGGACTTTCCCATTAACAGATATATATATACACGTACATACTATTCACCTTGTTGCTCCTGCCGCAATAAATGAATATAAAATGATATTTCTCAAGAATGGTTATAAAATTCCAATATACTGCATTTTAAAAATGTAAACGATATTTATGACGATAATTATCATGATGTATCGTTTCCCTCTTCGCCAGTGATAAGGATAATGTTCAATTCGACTACGCTTATCTTCTTTTAAAACAATTTCGCCCAGTTCCAAAACACAACACACTATCCATCTAATCGCTCCTGTCGCAATAAATGAATATAAAATGATTTTTTTAGAATGCTTGTAAAATTCCAATTTACTGCATTTTAAAAATGTAAACGATATTTATTATTTATGACGATAATTATCATGATGTATCGCTTCCATCCTCGCCATTGATAAGATAATGTTCAATTCGGCTACGCTTATCTTCTTTTAAATGAAATTCTTCCAGTTCCAAAACCCAACACACTATCCACCTAATCGCTCCTGCTGCAATAAATAAATATAAAATGATTTTTGACGAGTATGCTTATAAAATTCCAATATGCTGCATTTTTAAATGTAAATGATATTTATTATTTATAACGATAATTATATATTTGCATAAACAAAGAAAAGAAAATGTTCTCAATTATTTTTGCCGCAAAATAAAATTAAATATAACATTTTAATTCAAAGTATCAAATAATTTTAATGTTTATTTTATAATATAAGTTGTATTTGTTTTTGTAAATTTTAAAATATTATATTTTATAATTAGGAGTATTACATTTTGTTCTGCATGTTCAGAATTGTATATAGGTATTCATTTTTATGGATAATAAAAATAAATGGAAAATAGAATCCTTAAACAGACAGAAGTTCCAAATCCAAAGTTGCCCCACTTTTGATTGCTCAAACATTCGGACTTTATTCTCCCTGAAACTATTTTATAGTAAAAAGTAGTTAATTGTATAATGATAGTGGCACTCACTTTTTTTTTTTAAGTTTAGCACATTTTTTTAATCTATTCACCATTTTTTTTTTTTTTTTTTTTTACCTTAAGTATTTTTGCCAATGTATTAAAAAAACACAATGAAAATAGCAATTATTTTTTTTCAATATAATGATAATTTTATCATCTTTTAATCATTTTTATTATTTTATAATCCATCATTTCAAAAAAACAAAGTGGCAAAAATATATTATTGCCATTTCATGCATGCCATTTTATAATCCATTATTTCAAAAGCAAAGCGACAAAAATATATTATTGCCACTTACATGCATGCCATTTTATAATTATATTTTTTTTCAAAAGCAAAGTGACAAAATATATTATTGCCACTTCATGCAAACGTCATTTCATTCAGTATATATTTGGATTTCCTTTATCTATTAAACATTGTATACTTCTCGATTAACAAGAGAGCTGTGATAATTTTATTTAAAAAATGTTTCGCAAAGGATTGACTGCACTTTTGATAATTGGTCACGAATTAAACGGAAGATCTCGCATTAAAAATCAGAGCTACTTCCATGCCTTTAATTGGTGTCAGAAAGGGAACCACTTCCTGTATTTCTTGAGACTCGTGCTTGTCAATCGGGCAACAACTCTATGCTTTGAATTCGATTCGTAGATGGTATCTCCAGTCCAAATTGTCGGAAGCCTTTCTTTGTTTATAAACATCTGTCAGCGTATCATTTCACCGTGAAATTAATTACCTGGTGACAACTCACATCATTATACATATAAATCATCATTTAACGAAAAAAAAAAAATCTGAATGATTTTTGACATTTAATTAAAAGCATTTGATGGATTTCATATTTTTTACGTGGTAGTATGACAGAAACGTGACTAATTTCATTAATAGTATTTTCTGTGATTACTGGTTTCTGCTATGAATAAAATTTTCAAATTATATATTTTTTTAAAGTTTAATTAAGGAAAAACTAAGTAAAATAATTTAATGTATTTGTTTTTATGTAATTTTTCGCATGAAAACTTAAGTCCTAAAATAACTTTAATTTTAATTCATAACATCAATTGCTGAATGTATGATATTATATTAATACCAGAATTGTTACGTTTTTTATACATATTGAGATAGTTGTAAAAATCTTTTTTTTTTTTTTACTAAGGAAAGAAAATTTCCAATTATGCTATTGAATGATCATGGAAGTAAACTTAATGCGGTTTTTTTTTTACTGATAGTAACACAAGTTTAGACTCACTTTTAAAACTACACATGGACCTGATGGTTGAGTGACTAGTGCTTTGGCGCTTGGTGCCATGGATGTGGGTAGTGGATTCCAGTCTAATATGACTGCTGGGTGTAGGGCTGACAACCCTGCCCCATAAAAAGAAAAGCATCTCCAGTCCGAAATCTGCATGAAAAAGTGACATGGAAAAAAATGAAAAAGATGAAAAAGAGCAACAAATTATGCATATTGCTCGGTGCCACAGGTTTCGGGTTCGTGGCCAGGTGGTGCTATGGATGTTTGTAAGAGTTCGAATCCCCTTTAAACTAAAGCTTCCAGTCTAATATGACTGTTGAGAGTAAGGCAGACAACCCTACGCTGTAAAAAGAAACCATCTCCTGTCTCGAAATCTGCCAGTAGGCAGGCGGCCTTAGCCCATCTTACAGCCTTGGCTGTAGTGCCAGGCAGTTAGATAATTTTCATTTAGCAAATACCACCTTATAAAAAATTACCTTTGACAAAAAATGCTACGAGAAAATAATGCAACAATACCTCAATTTTAAGCCTAGCTTTATTTTAAGTTTGTGAGTAACTCTTACTTAATCTTTATTTTTTAAAAGCAAAGATACCATTAACTCCCAAAGAAAACACTGTTAAAATCAGGACATAATTTCTGTGCTGATAAAATAAATACTAGATAAACGCGAACGCCTTAAAATAAATACTAGATAAACGCGAACAATAAATTTTTCGCACATGTGAACAATTCTCAATGCATGTGCAAAGAAGCACATCTATGCACTATGTCCCGATCTAATATGACTGTAGATCGATAGACGTAGAGGCTGACAATCATAATCCTTAAAAATTCAGCGTCACGGAGCCAAGTCAGACTTCTACTTATTGGTGCTCCACGACAACAAAAGCTACCCCTCCTTCCATGACAGCACATGAGTTCGGGGGCTTGGTCTAAATGTAGCTGTCGATTAATTGGCATAAGAAACAACAAAACTACACACATACAAGATATTTACAATACTTAGTATAAACAATGATATTCAATAAATACTTTGAAATAGTAGAATCCTACTACACTATATTGACAATTATTCAACTGGAAAAAAATATGAAACTGTACATTCATATTAAAGAAAAAAACATTAAGCATATACAGTGGATAAAAAAGTATTGGCAATTGCCTATAAATGATCATATTTGCTAACAAAGTATGTTTACAAATTTTATTTTAACATAGCGATTACAGAAGGAGAAAAGACAAAAAAATATAACGAAATTTTCATTTAAATATTTTTTTTAAAATCTACGAGAAAATCCAAAATTTACATGATAAAGTATTGGCAAAATTATGAAATTGACAAAAAAATTTTTTCTTCTAATGCAGATGGCAAACACTGAGACATTGGTCTTGGATGCCTTAAAAATGTTACTCACTTTGCAAAACCCAGGGGGGCTTGTGCAACTTTAACGCTCTACGATCATATTCGACCGGACCTACAGTTTAAAAATTCCGAACCACTACCTCCATGGCACCGCCGGGGAAACCCGAAACCTGCCTGTAGCGCCAGAGCGCAGCCACGGCGGTTCAGGCCCCTTGACAAAATTATGAGCGAAAACAAATCAGTATATGTTTAGTACTTTGTATGCATACCTTCTGCATCTATAACAGCCTGTAATCTATTTCTCATAGAGGACTAAGGTCTTTGGTGTACTGTTGGGAATTTTGTGCCACTCTTGCAAGAGTAAACGTTTGAGATCGTCTTTACTTGAAATTTTATGTTTCTTGATTTCTAGATCCAGCAGGTGCCATAAATTTTCAATTGTATTGATGTCTAATAATCGTGTTTTTAACACTAACGTCCAACTCCTCCGATTTCGGAGTCATTTCACTGCAGTAATAGCAAAATAATGCATAGACACTTTTGGAGTAGTTTTGCAGACTTTATACCGGTAGAGTTTCTTATCAGTCGAACACGTGACTTCAATGTAACAAAATTTGCATAGCAGTTAAAACTTTGCCAATACTTTTTCGATATGGAAATTTTCGTTTTTGAAAGAAAAAATCGTAGAAAATGCAAATTAAAATAAAATTTTACTATTTTTATATATCTAAGATGTCTTGTATTTAATTACGACAGCTAAAATTGGATAACATTTTATTTATTTGTCAATATGAATAAATTAAGGCAATTGCCAATACTTTTTACCCACTGTAGTAATGAATTTATATAATACATTTTGTGAAAGAAGAAAGCTCCTTTTGTCCTCTTAAATTTATTATTTTGTTTAAAGAATTTATTCTATGATTTTTATATTTATTCACTAATATTAAAATTAGAGAATGATTGATATAAAAATCAATACTAAATAAATTAAATAATTAATCATGTATATTGAAATCTCTTTTCCTTTTTTATTATTGCGAAACACTGTTGAAAGTTTGAAAAAAAAAATTATTTAAAAATTTATTTAAAGTTCAAAATAAATTTTTAAAAATTGTGAGGATAAAAAATTACCTAAAAACAGTGTACATTAAACATATAGTAATACGTATGTATAAATATAGATAACACGTTTTGTGGAGATAAAGAAGCTTCTTATGTCCTTGAATTTATTATTTTATTTAAAGAATTTATTCTATGATTTGATTTTTTTTTTTTTTTTTTATTTACACTAATGTTAAAATTAGAGAGTGATTGATATAAAATCAGTACTAAATAAATTAAATAGCTAATCATGCATATTGAAATCTGTTTCCTTTTCTTTATTGCGAAGAAATTTTAAACGTTTGAAAAAAAAAATTTTTAAAATTTCTTCAAAGCTCAAAATTAATTTTTGAAAGTCAGGATGATTAAAAACTGCTTAATGAAGATTAATTAATAAAGATAAAATATAGATATCGATAGATATTTTATGAAGTACTTTTCATGATTCCCTGAATACATATGAACAAATGAAGATTATTTTTAAATAAAAAAAAAATATTATGCATTAATTGTAACAGATGAACCTAACTTATAAAATAAATAAAATCAGGGAAACTAATTTAAAGCAGGAAATCATTTTTAATTCTTCAGATTTTTTAATGGTTTTTATTATCTTCTAAACAAACAATAAATTTTCTTATGGAGAGGAAAATCTCTAATTTTCTCTAAAATTTTATTTAAAAAAATCATATACGGAAAAGTTCTTTCTTTAATTTAAGTTCTATTATGTTCTTAATACAATTTTAAGTATATTAAAACTATAAATTTTTAGAAGGAATTTTTTTTTAATTGCTTTTTATTTATTATTCAAACTATTTTGAGTTAACAAATGGTTATTTTTCCGAATTGTAATTCACTCTACTATTTTTTAATCTGCATAACTATTTTCTCTACTTTTTCTTTTTTGTTCATTAAAATAGAAATTTTAGAAGTCTTCAAGTCATTCATTGGACAATATGGAAAGAAGAATTTTTCTTATTGAAAAGCAGGTTTCCATGAATTTCAAAGTTGATTAAAATATCTAAATATAGTATTTAATACCTAGAATATTAGAATATCTAAAACTGAAAAGAAGGAAAGGAAATTATATACAGTGTATAAAAGTATTGGCAATTGCCTATAAATGATCATATTTGCTAACAAAGTATGTTTACAAATTTTATTTTAACATAGCGATTACAGAAGGAGAAAAGAAAAACAAATATAACAAAATTTTCATTTAAATATTTTTAGTCAAAATCTACGAGAAAATCCAAAATTTACATGATAAAAAAAGTATTGGCAAAAATTATGAAATTGACAAAATTATGAGCGAAAACAAAATCAGTATATGTTTAGTACTTTGTATGCATACCTTCTGCATCTATAACAGTTTGTAATCTATTTCTCATAGAGAAAACTAAGGTCTTTGTTGTACTGTTGGGAATTTTGTGCCACTCTTGCAAGAGTAAACGTTTGAGGTCGTCTTTACTTGAAATTTTTTGTTTCTTGATTTCTAGATCCAGCAGGTGCCATAAATTTTCAATTGATTGATGTCAGGCGATTGAGGTGAGGTTTTTAATTGGCGAGGAGCATCGTAGGGTAGCCATTCACGGGTGAGATTCGCTGTATGCTTGGGGTCATTGCCTTGTTGAAAAACGAATGATGTTCCCAAGCCATTTTGGGCACTGATTTTAAGTTATGGCGCAAAATGTCAATGTATGTACGTGCTGTCATAATACCATCAATAAAATGCAGGTTGCCAATTCCATTAGCTGCCATACAGCCCCAAACTAAGACGCTGCCTCTACCATGTTTTACAGTAGCAGTTAAATGTTGCTTTTCCAATTCAGTATTTAGTCTCCTCCACACATATCGTCGTCCATCACTGCCGAAAATGTTAAACTTTTGATTCGTCGGAAAAAATAACTGTGTTCCAAAACTCTTCAGATAAATCAACGTGGGATTTTGCGAAATCTAATCTCTTTCTCCTATTTATTTCCGAGATAAATGAGTTCTTTCCAGCTGTCGTTCCATAATAACTTCTCTCGTGTAAAACATTCCGTACAGTCTGTACGCTGAAAGTCTTTTGCGAAGTGAAAGCAACATCTCTAGCTGTCTGGGGTGCACTTATTTTAGGGTTTTTCTTAACCATGTTAATAATGACACGTTCTTCTCTTGTAGAAAATATTCGAGGTCGTCCACTTCTAGTCTTATTTTCCATTGATCCTGTTTCCTTGAACTTTTTACAACACTTCTGACAGTAAATAAACTTATATTGAACTGCACTCCTATAGCACGATAAGTTAAACCTTCATTTCTGAGCCTAATAATCGTGTTTTTAACACTAACGTCCAACTCCTTCGATTTCGAAGTCATTTTACTGCAGTAATCTCAAAATAATGACACTTTCGGAGTAGTTTTGCAGACTTTATACCGGTAGAGTTTCTTAGCAGTCGAAACACATGACTTCAATGTAACAAAATTTGCATAGCAGTTAAAACTTTGCCAATAAGTTTACTAAGTTTTTGACATGCAAATTTTCGTTTTTTAAAGAAAAAATCGCACAAAATGCAAATTAAAATAAAAATTTTTATTATTTTTATATATCTAAGATGTCTTGTATTTAATTACGACAGCTAAAATTGCAAAACATTTTATTTATTTGTCAATATGAATAAATTAAGGCAATTGCCAATACTTTTTACCCACTGTATATCTTTTCGAACAACACATAAAAGTACCACTAGAGAGTGAGATGATAAAGGGAATTAATCTTAAGATTATTTTTAAATAGTAATATATACGAGAAGAAATAAGTATTAACTGTAGCTAACTAGTAACTAACTTAACTAGTAATATATAGTCGAGAAGAATTAACTGGAAAATGACCTATGTGACGAAAAACGTGTTTTTTTCCGTGTGAAAATTAAGAAGATGCCCTCATTAAAATGGTAAAAAAAATTTCAAAATAAAAAATTAAATAAGTAAATAAATTTAATAAAATTTTTTTATATTATTTTAGATTCTATAACATGTACAATACAGTTTGGTTCCATTAACAGCATTTCTTGATTTAAACTAGATTTCTTTTTACCGGGATTGGAAATATCAGGACTTTATTGTATTTACATTTTTAAATAAAATCGAAACTTTGTGAAATATGTTTTCGAAATTTTAAGCAGCATTAATAATGACGTTGAGATAATAAAGGAATTAATGTTAAGAATATTTTTTAAACCGTAATAGATGTTTGTTTTTTAGAAAAATTCAAAACATTTGTTAATGTAACTGTTATGTAAAATAATGTAGTCTCCTGAAAAATTCTCAGCTATTTCAAGTGAGAATTTACTGTTAAACTGCACTTACAAAAATTACAACAGCGTTTGTTTTATTTTCCTACAATACCAAGCAATAGTTGCAACATCTGATTAAACTCACGCCCGAAAAAGGGCACGAGTTTTATTATTCTGATTTGCTGTCTCATTCAATAATTTTTATAGTTATTTTTAGTAAAAACTTCTATCAAGTGAAATAATGTGCGCTGTTTCGTGAAAAATTCTCATTTATTTTAAGTGAGAATTCATTAAGAAACTAAACTTGCAAGTTTCCTGAATACGTCTATATTTATTTACCTTCCTTGCATTACCAAGCAAATTGGTGCAACATCTAATTGCATGAACACCAGAAAAATAAAATGCGTTTTATTGTATTATGCCAACTTATATTTTCAATCATTAATATTCAGGCCAAAAAGAAAAAATTGTTAACCAATCCAGCTCAATTTGAAATAAAAAACAGAAATGAAAATCTGATTCTGCGATTCATTATACGATTTTTAAATTAAAATATATGATTTTACAAGATTGAAGACAAAGATAGCACTTTTCTAGAACAAACAACGATGTTTTTTATCAATAGTGAAATACTAATTTTTTTAATACAACTTTGTTTGTTTTAATATTTATTTATAATGAATAAGATATTTATTTTCATGAGTTAGCGGCAAAAAAAAATTGCAAATTTAAAAGCCATTAAATGGTAATACGCAACAATTTTAAAAATATGAGTGAGATAAATATTTAAGTAGAGTATGCACTTTTTGAATAGTATTAATTATATATTTAGACCGCACTACGATAAACAAGTAATATAAAAAAAATTTTTTTAGTCAATTCCTATTTTTTTTTTTCCTTATATTGTAGAAAGTTCTTCATAAATAATTTTCATTCATTTTTTTAAGTTTATCTGGCACCATCTATTATTAGATACAAATTCTATTAAAAAAAACTAAAATTAATTAATTAAATTAAATGAATGAATTAATATTTGAAAAAACTATATTAACATCAAGTGTCATCCACTACAAGTTAAAAAAAAAAGTATTTGAACTTGAGTGGATGAATAAAAAGTATTTTTATGAACAATTGAAAATTTGAACAAGATATATATAGGGAGAGTGTGAGCTAATAGAAGGAACTGAAAAATTAAATATTTGTTATTAAATACTTTTTTATTTTTTATACTTAAAAAAATAATGATTTATTGGATAATAACATCATAACATAAAATCCATCATTAAGAAAGAGTAAAAATTCACTGACAGTATAGCTCTGAAGTTTGTATTTAGCAACCATTTTTTAAAAAATGGTTGCATATCATAAAACAAAACACATTTGCATTGTGTTATTTCTGTTAAAAGTTTTACTATTTACAGTTGAATAGACTTATAATACATAACAATATTAATAATTTATACACGTATAATATATAACATTGTTTATAATTCAAACCCTCAGAAAAATAAGTAATCTGAATCTATATTTAATCACTTTATATTGGTACTTATAATTTTGTATTCCATATTCTCCCAATAATACAGAAAGCATGAATTTATTGACAAATGTAGAATTCCTTCTTTAATTTTCATATAACGTTTTAATTTGAAGTTTAAATAAAAAAAGATGATAAATTAAAATACCTAATAACCTTTATTTAAAAGTATACGCTATAAAATATTTAAAAACTGTGCTATATATATATCTTGTTTTAGAATACACATTAAAATAGCTATTAATTCACATTATCTGAAAATAAATATGCTGTTACAATATTTAATTTATTGAGATTGGTATTTTTAATTTGGTAATGCAGATCTATGAATAATAAAGTACGCGATAATTCTTGATAAATGTAAAGATATTTTTTAAATGTTAATGTTATATTTTATTAATTTGTAACAAAAATAAAAAGAATGAATAATTAAAACGCGTCATAACTTTCAAAAATGTTTGAAAAGTTGTAAAAATGTATATGTTATAAACTAGGCTGTATATGTTATATGTTATATGTTAATAGGCTGTATATGGTAGTGAGTGTCTGGCACTCGGTGCCACAGATTTGAGTCAGGTCCCGGCGGTGCCGTGGATTTTTTTATAGGTTCGGAAACCACTTTAAACTATAGTTACCGGTCTAATACGACTGTAACTATACGACTGTAACTAATTGAGCGTAGGGCTGAGAACCCAACCTCGTAAAAAGATAACATCTCTTGTCTAAGAATGAAGGCGGCCTTGGCCCACCATGGATCTGTTGCGCCAACGAAAAATGCGTGTTTATATATATATATATATATATATATATATATATATATATATATATATATATATATATATATATATATATATATAATTTGTACTTTTCAAAAAATTGAGACTAATTTGATGTAACTCTTCAGGTTTCTTTATTTATATGATAATCAATATAAAATGTAGAATTTATGAAATAGGTTTACTGTTCTTGAACTACTAAATTATTATAACTACTAAATTATCTCTAATTTCTGTAAATGGGAAACTATATATATATAGCTTACACCATTTACACCAATATTTTTTTCTAATTGCAGCTGGCAAGTAGACCGCAATCTTTTAATGTAAAAGGGCTGCATGTAATCTTTTAATGTAAGGGCTGCACCGACGTTACTCTCGTTGCACTATCCAGGGGCGCGTGTAATAACGAATATAAGCCACAGACGCGGAGTAACAATGCCCCGAAACGCTCTACGATCCTGTTAGGACCGGTACCTACGGTTTAAAGTGGATTCCGAACCACTACAAACACCCATGGCAATGCCGGGATTCGAACCCAATACCTATCGTACCGAGAACCAGAACGCTAGCCACTCGGCCATTCAGGAATGTCAATTTTATTATCGCACCTGAATTTGTTAATTGAGAAGGAATTTGTTGAAATTTCAATGAATATTTTTTATTAAATATTCATCGAAATATTGACATATACGATGTAATCGAAGACCTAGCAAAAATGCAAAAGAAGATTACAATTTAATTTATAATTAATTTGTGTAATTTTTAGAAAATAAATTTTTATTTTTTTGTGTGCAATAGTTCTTAATTTTGGGGGTAGTGATACTCATAGCAGTAGTAGTAGTAGTAGTAGTAGTAGCAATACAGTAGTGGTAACATATTTCAAGCTACACGTGCCCCGGGTAGTTCTAAACGTGTAACAGCGGTGCAACCCTTGCTTATGGCATTAAAGATTAACTGTCTAGATAGATTTAAACCAAATTAGTGGAATGTAAAAATTAATAAAAAAATAATTAATAGATGGAGTTTTGACATATAGCTATTGTATTACTTTTAGTTTAGTATGACCTGATGAACTTTCATAAAAGTTACGGCCACCACCCTCCTAGCAAAATCCTGAGTATACGCCTGTGAATAACAATATTCATTGAAACCGTTAATATGATGTTCTGTGAACAAATTTGTTTTAATAACAAAAAAAATTATTATTGTTGTTACACCTAAAATCGGATTTCTTAAAAAAACATACAATCAAATAACTTTATTTGTAATAATAAGTAAAAAAAACATTTTGTGAAAATTTTTTTCTGTACATCGGAAACCTTCTTTTTCACGATCTGTCCCCGACATATAAAACAGAACAGAGAAATTCATATTTTTTAGGAAACTTTTTAGGGGCATCTACCCCATAATGTGCATATCGTAAAGAGGAAATGTCATCTTCCTGCTTTCATCCGGTCTTTTCTTCTGAAAAAAAAAGTGACCTCAGAAACTTCGCTAGTGAATTCGCGAATATTTTGCGATATTTTTAAAATAGGCCCACTTTCGAAAAAAGGAATCACAAAGAAGTTTGACAATGGTTATTGTTATTTTTTTTTTTTTTTTGTATTAAAATATTTAAGTAAATTCATTGTTGAATATATGCTACCAAACCAGTTAAAAATTGATATAAAAATAAATGTAAGCTACAGATGTTCCAAGTTTATAACGCAATTTTTAAATTTTTTAAATTTTCATCATATTGAACGATGATGAACAATTTTAATCATGCAAGTAAAAAGTTGCAAATAACATCCTAATAATGATCTAGTTCTAAGCCAAATAGGCTTGCTAGTAAAATTTTGAAAGTGAAAATCTGCAAGCTGCTTGCTGTATTGTCATTGGTATTGTCTTACTGTATTGCTGTGCTGTCACAATCACCAACAAGGAGAGCCAGTGGTGATTGCGACATCATGAATGAAGCACTTTGGTACATCGATTGTCGGACTGCATGGTGTGAGTTTAACTGATTGCTGAAATTACTGCAGAAAAACCTTCCAAGAAGACAACAATTCTTCCCCTCTAGTGTCAAAGATTCATATATAAATGTAGGTGGTTATCAAAATAATGGAAACGCCTGTGAATAAAAATTACGTTTAAGAATGTTCTTCGTCAGCATTAAAATGTAATATTAGCTACCAGTTGTTTTTTTTTTTTAATGTAAGGAGTATAGATTATGGCAGAATGAGATAGCTTTTAGTAAAATTGTTTACTATACGTCTTGGAGTTTTGTCAAAAGCATAAATGTCAGACTTCACAGATTTCCAAAGAGGCCAAATTATAGGAGCCCGACTAGCCACTGAAACTGTGACCGATATATCTCAGATTTTAAGCGTTTCTAAAGGTACGGTGTCTAAAATCATAACAGTGTTTACACAATGCCTAATGACAAGCTCTCTACAAAGCAAAATAGTGGACGGAAGGAGAAGCTGAGTGAAAGAGACCCCAGGGTATTAAAGCGGATTGTACTGTCTGAAAAATGAAAACAACTGCAACCAAAGGGACATCAGAACTCAATCAGCATCTGGATTCTCAGTGTCAATAATTACAGTTAGGAGGCACCTTCATAAACAGGACATTTACGACAGAGCAGCAACTCCCAAGCCACTTGTCACATCTGTTAATGCCATACATTGTCTGCGGTGGAACTACAAGCATTGTCACATGTGTTACACAATAAAAAAAAAAAAAAAAGATAAGTTGAAGACAGTTATATGGTTAGACCAATCATCTTTCACATCTTCCCCCAACAAGACGGGTGTGGTTGGAGGTACTTGTGCAAGTATATGATCGTGATCATATATATCTATATATCTATATATACATATATATCACGATCATATGCTAGATATATAAATATATATAGTTGGTGGGCAAGCTGCCTTGGGCGCCCTATTTTTCTTCAGGTGGGCGTGCTATGAAAACCTATTAAGTAAGTATTTTTATACGCTTTTCATGATTTTGTTATACAAAATGATTTTGTCCATAAAAAGGCCTTTGTGTTTTCTTTAAAAAGTAAAATTATTGTTTTCACGATAATTTTAAACTTCCCATTTGCTTTCTAGAGAGATTAGGAAGTTAATTTTGCTTTATTCGTATTATTTTCTACAGTTAAAAAGTTTATAATAGGTGAATACGAGTTCTGATGCTTTTGAAAAAAATGTTTTTTTAAAAAATAAGTTTAAACAAAGTAAAAAAATCTTTATTCTTTTCGATATTTCATAACTTCACAATTATCAATCTTTCGAATGCTATGAAAAAGCTAAGTGGAAAATTATTAGGTACTAGAATAGAATAGAATTATTGGTACTATTGAAAAAAAAAAACCGATTATACGGCTAATGGATAAACAATAATGATAATGTTGCCGATCCATCGTATCAGAATCAGGCTCATTGTTCAAGAAGGCTCAATATTGTCTCAACAAAAGTTGGGCCGGAATATGAATATATCGCCCCCTTTCCTCAATTTCTCAAGACTATTAAAAAAGATATTCCGACCTATTTATCGTGACCATCCCCACCATTGATATGGGGAATACGCAATTCATCATCATTTCCAATCAAACTCCTCAAATTCAAAACCCAACGGATTATTTATCATTTCACTTCCAAACTAGAAAATAATTAACTGATTTTACTAATAAACAAAAATAATAAGGCGAAAGTATATTTAAAAGGGATTCCAAATAAGTCATTATATTTATGGATAATATTTAGGAATTATAATAATTATTAAATACTATATAAACGAATATCATTTCAGTTTTTAGTGTACACAATACCGATAATTTCTAGATATATATCGCTCTTCCGTCCCTATTTCAATCATATTCAGTTACTCAGTTATTCTCTCTGATCTATGATATTTCTATTATATATTTTTTTTTATATTAAGACTGTATATTTTTAAATATTGGGTCTATTTGGGACTAGAAAACTCTTAATATTTTAAGAAATCGATCTTCCTGTCCTTACATTCTTCATATGTCAACGTTATTCCAGTCATTCAGTTATTCTTCCTATATTCGGTAGTTTTCATCGTATATTTTAATATTAAGGCTATGTACTTTTAAATATCGGGATCTTGGTGATAGGAGGTTCGATTATTAAAAAATATTATTGTCTTAGATTCTTACTTTTACATTTCGCCGATTTCAATCTGACTCTACTCTTCTGGTTATAAATTTATAAACATTTTTTATTGTACTTTTTAGTATTAGGGATATTTATTTCTCTTAATATCGGGTCCTGTTGAGGTTAGAATTGTCAGCAAATTAGACCATTAGAAATCGAATTTGTCATTTATCTTTTGAACTCCTGACTTTAACGGAAGCGTCAAGTGTATCCAATAAGTCTTCTTTCTTTTTTAAGCAGGCTTCGTCATTATCAAGCTCTGTTGGTGGACCAAATCGCGACGGCGGCTCCTACTTCCAGAGAAGCAATGGATTCGGCGCCTACCATTCCTACATGGAAAATGGCCACTGGGGAGGACTGGAAAACGGCTCTGGTTTGCAGTCGCAGGGACATTGTCCAGGGAGACCAGGTAATCATGATTTTTGACCTCTCTTTAAAATATACAGGTATTTTTTATGTATTTAATGTATACGCTCATGATGATAAAAAGTCGAGAATCTAATATATATATACACAGTCCAGTCGCATTAATGAGACCTGCCAAAAGCCAGAATATACACTCTTGTATATTCTGGCTTTAAAAACAGTGGGGAATAGGGTATTAGTGGTATTTAAGTGGTAGTATTAAGTGGGATTCTTTATATACACTCCACTGCAATGTGCTGCCACCTGTCTTTTTGTGATGGGTTATTTCACGTTGACGTCGAAACATTGGTCACATTAATGTGACTGGACTGTGTATATATGTATATATGCGTAATAAGAAGGAATTTTGCAAAATTAAATCTCAAATTGAGTTTCTTATCGTGCGATTTAACACTATGTAACGATACAGCGATCATAAATTTCTGCCACACCACCATTTTCATAATAACAAGGAATAAGAAGAAAAAAAGACATCGCAGGACAATGCACCTGTTACACAAGGGTGCGTTGACGATGGGAAAACTGCGGGATTTGGGGTGCGATTTGCTCGCCCCCCCTATTATTCTGATTTGGGCCCCCATCAGACTTTCATTTGTTCCCAAACTTGAAGAAATTTGTTTCTGGGAAGCGTTTCGTTTCCAATGAAGTCGAGAGGGCCGTAGATGAATATTTTCACAACCTTCAGACTCTCACCTTCGGGAAGGAATACTAATGTTGGAGAAACGTTGGACCAAGTGTGTTGAAGTCAAGAGAGATTATGTAGAAAAATAAAATAATTTTTTAACTGAAAGTCGCAGTCTTTCATTGGCTGGCCGACTTTCCACCTTCCCTCGTATTATAAACAAAATTTTAAAGAATTTTTAAATTTATTTTAAGAAACAAAAAAAAACTCTTTTATTTAGTTGTAATCAAAAATGTTTATTTAGTTGCAAATCAAAAATGTTCATTTAGTTGCAAACAAAAATGTTTATTTAGTTGCAAGTCAAAAATGTTTATTTAGTTGCAAATGGAAAAATGTTCATTTAGTTACAAGTCAAAAATGTTTATTTAGTTGCAAATGAAAAGGCTTATTTAGTTTCAAATCAAAAATGTTTATTTAGTTGAAAGTTAAAAATATTTATTTAATCGCAAGACGAAAATGTTTATTTAGTTGCACGGTAAGCGTAAGATCTCACAAGAAAAAAAAAAGCAGACATTTATATAATTTTAATCATAAAATAATTTACAACAGAAATGTTTCCTAAACACATATCCCTATTTAATCGGTAAAAAGAGAAACGTCGTTATCCGAACCGACTTGAAAGCGAAACCTATGATTTTTCATAATTAAACCACTCCCAAAGATGAACTTTGCCTTGAGTTCATTTCATGCTAATGGGACCTTAAAACACGAGGGGGAAAAAAGCAGCAATCTTTACCATAGCGCTTCCGTTAAAGAGCACGAAAAATTGGTAAAATAACAACCTAATAAAAAGCTAAAAAATCGTTGCCGCGGGCTTAAAAATAAACTATGTTGTTGAACAGACACCTGACTTGAGTGTAGAATCGCCCATTTCAACGGGATCGAGTCTATTCGACGGATGATGAATGGACTCGCCGGAAACACGCTACAGTAATTGATCTCAATTGTCCATCCCCCCGTCTCTAATAAGAGACGCGTTGGGGGGGGGAACTGCTGCAGAAGTCGTACGCGACTGATGCTCAACTAGCCAGAAATTAAGTACCGTGTTGGCTCATTAGGCAATTATGTAATTCTAAGTAGAATTTTTTTAGGGGGAGGGAGATGGAACACAATGAAGGGAGGGGGAAAGAAAGGATTTGTGTTAAGGACTGTCAGCGGTGGAAGCTGGACAAGCCACTCAAGAACGGAAGATGACACCGCTTGATGATCATTAATTTTGCTGAGCAGGTGCTCATCAGCCTTTAATTAGAGGGAATTTCTGCCCATCTTAAGAACTGTGGGTACTTTAAAAGGGCGTTCAGAGTCTTTCGCGGTCGAGCAATGCAAGAATGATAATAATTAATAATTATAGAACCCATGAAAATCATTTCAACACGCCCCTCTTCAGTCAGCAAGAGATCCTAAGCTGCCTTTTTTTTAGGATTACTACAGAAGTAATCGGAAAATTGTGCCACTTATTGAAAGTAAGCAGGATGGAGGAACGCTTATTTATAATTAGATTTATTGACAGAAATTCATCGGCTAATCGGAATTAAACCATTCCGATTTTGTAGCATTATTTATTATGTAGCATATTTAATTATGGGGGCCTGATGGCCGAGTGACTGGGGCCCCCATGCCACGTATTGCGGCTTCGGAACTATTTTGAACTATTCCGAACTGCTGATTCGAAACTATTCGAACTACTACAAACATCCATTGCCCTGGATATTTGTAGTAGTCCGAATCCATTTTTAACCAAAGGTCCCGGTCTAATATGACTGTTGGGAGCAGGGCTGACAACCATAAAAATTAAAAAAAAGGCCTTAAAAAGAAACTGCCTGCGGCCTGTAAAAGTACTGCCCCGTAAAAAGAAAAAAAGGCATTTCTTGTTTCAGAATCCGCCAGAAGGTTTTGACGTTTGATACCACAAGCTTCATGTTCGAATTCTGGTGGTGGCATGAATACTTGTTAATGGTTCAGAATTTCCGTTAAACTACTACTACTACAACACCACACCACATCACTGTGCCTAGAGCTGAGTTGCCCCTTTACAGTTTAATAGTGATATGGGTGAAAAGTCTGATTGGGCTCTCTGACGCTCTACGGTCATAGGAGACCGGTACTTACTGCTTAGAGTGGATTTCGAACCACTACAAACCCATGGCACTGCCGGGACTCGAACCCGAAAAACCTATGATATAGAGCACCAGAGCTCAAGCCAAACGGCCATCAGACCCCCAATCCACGTTAAACTGTACGTAGGTCCCAGTCTAATTAGCCTAAAGTGTGCACAAAAAAATGACAGTAAAGCGACAAACCAAAATCAAAAATCAAGCCAGAACAGCTTAGCCTACTATGGGGCTGTTACGCCAATGAAGAAAACAATATTTAATTACACATACGGAAAAACGAATGCTAATTGAGTTAAATCAATAAAAGAATTTGAATTAAGTAACAAAATAGGTAAACTTTGCTTTTTATTATCATCACTTAAAAAAAAAAATTCAGAATTCAATGAATTATAAATTAAAAATTCCTGTAAAAAATAGGAAGAAATACTTATTTAAAATAGTATGTTGTTTAAAATTTATTTTCACAGCTTATTAAATATTTTCTATTTGAAAATGTACCATAAAAGTAGGAGGGGAACGGAAGGATTACTTTTATTTCTGAGGAAATACATTTTTCTTCAGTTATTATAAGATGCATGACATTTATTACCCTTTTATACTGTTTCAGAAAATATGAAATTTTCGTTTATGAGAAATACTGCCTTTTATTCTTCCACTTTCAAGTAATTCTGATCTATTGTCTTCAAATAAAAGCATATTAACCGATAAAAGATCTCCAAAACATAAGAAAGTGCACAAAAATTTTCCACTCTACTGTACAGCATTAAAATAAATATCAAACAAAGCCAATATTACAGATTTGGCTTCAATTCATAAAAGCATATTTTATGTTTCCTTAATAATTATATCTAATTACGAAGAAAAAAAACATTATAACCCCTTCTATTTTATTAATCATTTTACAAAGTGATTAACTTTTTCAGAAATTAAAGTGGACATAGGACCAATGAAATTTAAACAACCCGAGGATTGAGCTAGGAACACCGAACTTTTTCCTCAAGCGCTTGATGGCCAATTGGCTAGCACTCTGGTCTTTGGTACCACAGGCTGCAATTTCGCATTCTGGCGGTGGTATGGACGTTTGTTAGTGGTTCTGAATCATGTTAAACTGTGTGGTCCCGGTCTAATTAGCCTAAAGTGTGCACAAAATGACCGTAGAGCGTCCAACCAAACCAAATCCCACTTACTCAAACTATACGAAGATATTTTCGGCTGATGTAATTTACATGTTCCTGCCCTGTGTTTATACTTCTCTGTTTTTTTTTTTGCAAGTGTGAGGAGTAAACCAAAATCTTTTGGATTTTTTATAGACTCCCAACTCCTGACTCTTTTCCATAATATTATATACTAGATTTTGTAGAATTTGTGAAATAAATTCAGTATGACTTTTATTGAACTTGTGTGTATCTACAAAAGCAGTTTTCAATAAAAAGTATTTTTTATATCTTTAAAGGTGTAGTATTTGCAAAAACTTAAAAGACACTCTTGTACTCTAAATTTGCTTAGAAAAGCTGCAAATATGTTATCAAAATAATAGTACCAAAGTATCATAGAATAGCTTAAGACAAGTGAATGAAAAGTGTGCATTTTAAGCACACAGTTACCATATTTGTAATACATTAAATATTGTTTTTCTTAATAATAGATACCTTCTATAAGATCTTCTTTCGTTGTTGATCCAAGATAGCTTTTTATTAGCTTCAGGACTGCGAAAATTCTATCAGCATTTACTTGGATCGTTTCTAAAGTCGTATTGGTCGTATTGTTGAAGGATACAAGTGAATTGCCTCGTTAACATTTAATTTTAACATTAACTTCGAGAAATTGGGGAAAATAAAAATTATTTTTATTGAAAAGCAATTAGTCGGATTTTTAAATCTATTCCTTCTAAAATGCTCGATTCCCGGCCCCCTGTGACTTGTCACCTCTATTTATATATATAGTTCTTCAGATCAAAACATGCGCTACCATTATTTTCTCACAGTACCACTTTTAGCATGATAGAATTTTTGAAATGCATGACTTTTAGCATGAAAGTTTTTGATGTCCATCCAGTTGTCAAAGATTTGTATGCACGCTAGTCGTATCAGGCAAATATCGTATACGAAACAAAAATTTTCAGGCCGTATATTAAGTTGCCATTATTACATAGCAGGACGTATATTGAGGTACCATTGCATGAGGTCAAATATCGACTGTATTGTAGAAACTAAAAATACTCTTTTCTTGCTTTCAATAGATTTTGACGCTGGCAGCTACCATCCTTTCAACGAGGGTCGTGAGTGCGTGAATTGTGGTGCGATATCCACCCCTCTCTGGAGGAGGGATGGAACAGGACACTACCTGTGCAACGCTTGTGGCCTCTACCATCGTATGAATGGCGTCAACAGGCCTCTCAGCAAACCTCAAAGAAGATTGGTAAACTATTTCAATTCTTTATCATATAATATATTAGTACCTATGTAATATATTACCACATATATAATAGAAGGTACTACAATACAGGCATCTTAACATGAAAAATGTATTTTACTTTCCAATGTAGTACTTCGATTTTTAATGACTTTGAACGGGTTTAAAATAAAGATAGATTTTAGTAATAATAATAGACATATGTTAATTTTACAAATCTTCTATAAAATGTAAGGATTTTCATTTATTTCTTGTATAGATAAATGGTGAAAATAACTTTTATATGTCTTTTCGATATATTGCGATATATTTTTTTTTTTAATTATGATAGCATAACTATAAAGTACAAAAAAAAAAATTTTGCTCTGGTAAGCTTTTAAAGTTTATAATCAACAAAATTTTCCATTATTTACTTGAGATTTGATATCTGAGCTTTTCCTATATTCAAATATACAGTTAAGTGTGAAATAAATTTAATGAATTCATGCAATTTTGTTATATAAAATCCTTTAATTTAAGTCTGCCTACTGGCAGTTTTCGAAACATGAAATGTTTTCTTTTTGGGGTGGGGCTGTCTGTCCTACGCCCAACTCTCTATAGTCAATATAATCAATCACAAAATTATACACTGGTTTCCAAAAATTAAAAAAAAAGGAAAAAGGAACAGAAAAATCCATCCTTTTGAAATTTAAATTCATTGGAATTTAATGAAGTTTGTCAAAAGTATTAATCAAACAGAGCTTTTCAAACTAGTCAGAAAAGAAAACATTTTCCGTTTGGAAATACACAAAATGGAATCATACTTAAAAGTGTTACAGGGTGAGAATTAAATGCAGCCAAATGTCTCCAAAGAGAATCCCAAACATACTCAGTCGTGTTCAAGTCAGGGAGAATGTGCTGGTCAACACATACCTACAGTAATCACTTCATGAAAGTAATTTTCCACCAACGCAGCTCTATGTGGTCTAGCATTATCTTCTTGTTGGAGGAAGGAGTCCTCAACTTCATTTATACAAGAACGAACAATTAAATAAAAAATGTACTATCTATATACTGAGTAACATTGGTTCCTCTTGATACTATATACAGATCATTGTGACCATTCAAGAAGATACCAGTCCGAACACATACAATGGAGCCATCAATATCTCTTTCTGGTATATGACTTGCATAATAGAAGGTTCTTAGCTTTCGCCATACCAATAATCTATTTGGATAACTTCGTAAAAAAAAAAAAAATCTGGACTACTCAATAAAGATCTCTATTGACTTGCACTTCGATTGACATGCGTGAGTGCCCATTTAAACTTTCATCTTTTTTTTTTTTTTTATGTGGTATGAAGGTTGGACATCTTGCAACATCCTATCCTCCTTTGTGAGGTCTTTTTATCATAGTTGATCTGGATACAAACTTTTAGAGGTTGCAACAAGAAACAAGAGTAGATCTGAGCTGTTCTGTGCCCACAGTTAGCTGTCAACTACAGGCATTGCAACATTTCGACCTGTAGGTCTTCTTTACCTTCTAAAGATAATTTTGTTCTTAAAAATTCACCCCAAAGTCTATAAATTACCAAAGGGCTTACATTCAATAATCTTCTTACTCGGTCAATTTCTATTTACCCAATGGCTAACCATCATAATTTCTTTAGATAAAAGATACAGCTATCTGAAACTTCCATTGAGCAGTTTCTACTTCCACAAAAATAGACGCTTTTAAATACAATTAAAATAATTTAAATTTAACTTTAAAAATTTGTTTTGAAACTTAAACATTCCGTCCACATGTCCAATGACTTTGAATTACAGCACTAAGGCATATTGTATTCCAGCACAATATTATTTTTGATTATTTATGTGAACATTTCCTTATTTTTTTGGACATATATTTGGCCTGTTTTGGGAACCAGTATTATATAGTATTGTTTTAATGATCTAATTTTTCATTTAAAAATATCATAAAAAACATAACATTTCAAATTTGTTTTTTTAAACACAAAATATTGAATAAAGTGATCCTCATATTAAAATCAATTTCAGCCGGTGACTCGTCGCATGGGACTCTCTTGTTCAAACTGCGGCACTACAACTACCACTCTGTGGAGACGGAACAACCACGGCGAACCTGTTTGCAATGCTTGTGGTCTCTACTACAAATTGCATAACGTACGTATGAATAAATTAATTCATTTTGTTTATTTTCTGTTGATATATGTATTATTCTTCTATTTTTGAGGATGTTTTTAAAATTTAAAATAAAAGCCTACTTTTGTTTTACATTTTAAATAGATCCTTTAAAAAATCTTAGGAATATAAAATTACTAAATTAGCAAATGCAGATAAAGAATCACAGTAAACAATTTCAAATTTCATATTTTTTTCTCAATATTTCAATATTCATTTTCTCCATGTGTCTGACTTGTAAACCTTTTAGTTTGCCAGAAACTTTATCAAGAGAAAAACATTTCATCGGTATTTTTATCGAAAAACAGTCAATATTTTTACTGATGTATGTGAAAAGGTAATATTGCCTTTCGAATTGGTTTGTGTAGCTAACTGCTTCACATAAGATAAAAATATAAAATTTCAGAAGGCCATCGGAGTAGATATGTAACATTCTATCCCTCTGTACAGAAATCTCGACATTCATTTTCTGTTTTAATAATATGATCTTCGATAATATAATCTTCAATATATAAGCCATTGTAAATGGAATATAGTTTTATATAAATAATTAATTTATTTTGACAAATACAAAAGAAATTCTAACGGATTCTTTTAGTCTTTTAAAATAATAATAATAATAATAATAATAATAAAAAAGTCCTTTGAAGGAGAAAAATTCAGAAAAAAATTGAAGAAAAAACTATATAATGAACATCATATATATATATATTCCCACATATTTGTAGAAGTATATAGATATATGTATATATACTGCTGCCCATATATCGGAATATTAAAAACTCTTTTGTTGAGAATGAGAAAAGTAATTTAAAACGTGTTTCTCTCATTTTATCTGGTGTGATATTGGTAAGGGTTTTTATGGTTAATTTTTTTTTTTACCGTTTGTGTTATAACTTGTTTAAAAATGAATGTTATTGCAGATGAATCGTCCACTTGCAATGCGGAAAGCTGGAATTCAAACCAGAAAACGCAAACCAAAGAACTCTAACAAAATAACACCCAGTAAGTCGGATGCAACACCAACATCCGGTAAGTATGCCTAAAGTTTCTGATTAAAAAAAAAAAAATCAAGTGCAGCGTTCTCTCTAAAAATATGTGCTCTCTAAATAAATATGCCGGTTAAAATTGTAGATGTTTAGCGTTTTGGGTGTTTTAAAATGGAATTAGTTCATTTTATTAAGGATATCATAATTAAATTAAAGTTTCTACTATCCACCCAAAAAGAAAAAAATTGAAACTTCTTATGTGTGAGTGTTTATCTCTCATAAAAATTATATATTACTCATTAATTTTTAAGTTAATAAAATTTTTGTTGTTTATTATATTTATATTTGAAATGTTTAATTTTAATCCTGATATAAATACTTCTAATAAATTAAAAATTACTGTGATTCTAAATAGTACACAAACAATAACAATGCTTTTACAGAATAACTATGGCATATAAAAGATTATTTTTTTAAATTATCTTAATTTCCATAAAGTTAATACAAGCAGACATGCATATTAAAATAATAAAATAAAACAGTAATAGCAAAATAGCAATCTATTAGACTTTTTAGTGGATATATAAACACTTTTATACAAGGAATTTTAAGTGGAAAAATTTAATTTTTATTATATTAATTTAGCTAAAACATCAATACATGTTGTATCAAACATAGTTCATATATATATATATCTTTCTCTTGTAACATCTACTTAATATTTTCAGATGGGGAGAATCCCAAAAGAAATCAAGTTGTGATACAAACCAACAACCCCTTGATGCCAGTCCGTCGTCTCAAACGCCATCCACAAGTCACATGCACAACACATCACCAGCATCCAACGGTGCAATAATGTCCTCAACACCAACACCCTCAGCAACAACTTCGGCAACAGCATCTTGCAGCGTTATGCCCCCAGTGCAACCAAAACAGTCATCGTCCTGTGCACAACAGCACAACATGGCTTCACCAACCTACCCTGACTGTCTGACAAATACTTATCCTCAAACATTTTCATCCTCTCATACCGACACCGGACCGTGCTACAACGACCTGAATAGATAGTTCAGTATGCTTCGTCTACTGAAATCTCATTACCAATATTTTACCTTCAATTGTCTTAGCTGAGCAAGAAATTGGAGAATTACGGTGTTCAATATTTTGAACCTAAAAAAAAAAAAAAAAAAAAAAAAGAAAAGAATGTGATGGAATTTATTGTGGATCATTGAATCCATTGATTTGCTGTCTTGTGCAACAAAGATAGTCATTTTCAACTTGATCTTCAGATAATGCATCTATGGATAATGTATTCTCGCAAAACTACAGTCTAGAATAGATTTGTGTCTTTGTGTTGATCTCCAGTTTATCTGATTTGTCTACAGTACCTTAACTATTAAGTATGAATAGTCATCTCCATATGGATATTTAAATATACTGATTGAAATTTCACTATTTTATGCTTTTAACTTGGAACAATAGAAAGGGATCTGTGATAAACAGCAAGCCACTTTCTTACTTCTTTAGCATTTATGAAAGGGGTAGAAGATTCTTTTTAATCTTGAGAATAAATGAAATATTCTGTTTTGAATTGTTTTTTTGCACCTCACTGATATATTTTGGAGTTTAAAAAAATACATGTATCTTGTTTTTGCAAACATGTATTGGTGTTTTGAAGCATGCAAACTTTTACAAGTGATACCAATTTTACCGAATTACTGGAAACAGGGTTATGATGAATCTGGCACGAAGATATTTTGGTCAAAAAAGAAAATTTTGGCTTGAAACGAAATTAAAAATGTACATCAAAATGTAAATGTTAGGCTGGTTGCTGTAAATGAAAATTGAAAAAATTGTTTCCATATTTTTAATAATATTTTGAAAATAATTCATGTTACTTATTTAGATAATATTTGTTTCTTCGATTATCAAATTTCATTATAAGATTTTTTTCCCCACTTATCTAAAACATGTAAATGTATGATGTTAAAATACCACATAAAATGATTTGGAACACTTATTGAAGTATAAAACATAATTTAGTGCTTTTGATTAACAAATGCTTGGATAAATGATTTTGTGTACCATCCTAAACGAAAATATTCAACTGCAATATTTTAGAAAGGTTGTATAATAAAATACATTACACTCAAGATCTCCTGGGTTTTTATTTGTGAGGTTTGTTTCATAATTTCTACAACTGTTTACAACATCACAATAAAAAAAAGCCACTTTTCCATTTTTAAAAAGGTTTTTGTTTTATAAATTTTATGATTAAGAATTTAAGCGAAATAAAAAAAAATATATTATAAATTTACTAAAAACTTATTTTTGGATATAAAGTACAAAATAACACATCTTTACAGTATTTGATATAAAAAATATCATCTAAATTTGTCATAAAGTAATTAGAAAGGCAGCTGATAATGTAAAAAACCATTTAAATTTGTCATAAAATAATAAGAAAGGCAATTGATAATTTAAAAAAAAAAATCCTTTATATTATATTATTTTTAGATGCATTTAGAAATAGAAATAAAAAAAAATTAGAAAAAAAAAAAAAAGAAAAAGAAAAATAGAAATCGTAGAAAAAAAAAAAATCGCCAAGGTATTAATGAGATGAAGTTCAGGTATTAATAAAATACTTTTCTAACATAAATTTAAACAATCTAAATTTGTTTAAAAAATTTAAGTTATATTGAATTGACTCAAAGGGATTCAAAGTTACATTTCTCCAATTATGTAGCCATAAGTTCTTCAAAGTGAGATAAATGATGAGATAGCACATGAGATAATGAGAAAGAGAAAAATGAAAATAAATGAGAGATTTAATATTGGCATAGGACAGTTGATAGCAACACGTACTTCATATAAACTATTACGACTTTGACATATTGTCATTTGTCACTTACTTATTTTTTGAATGCATCATTAAATCTCATAATGGGATAATATTATGTTTCTTATAATTATTAATTAATGTTATAATTATAATTTAATTTTTTTTTATAATTTTAAAGTAATTATAGTTAAATTAAAATTAATTTTAAATTTAAATTTTACAATTATAATATAACTTTTTTTTACAAAATTTTTAAAAGTTATTTTAAGTAACATTATTTACATGATACAAATTAATGTTTACTTTTAAAGTATTTTTTTTTTTTTCCTGCATATTAATAGGACATAATTTTAGCGCCGATTTTTGAATGCCAACTTGGATAAAGCCCTTTACGAATTTTCTCAGTCTCTTTTAATCCTGTGTAAATAGGATGTTTTCTTAGTAAGAGGACCATCATCTCAAAAACAAATAAATAAAACTGAGATTGGTTAGCATGGGAAAAGATGTTTGTTTCAAAACTTACAATCCTTAAAATGATGGGAAAAAAATGCATAACTTTTTAAGGAAGGATATTCAACTTGCTGCTGAACCTAACTTTGTAATTGAATGATAATTCATTACCATATGGTATTTAATAATTCGGGACATATCATAAATAAATGCAAGGGCTCATTCCATTAAAATAGGATTATATTTTTAAATTAACTTTGGACAAGAGCACTAGAGCAGCATGATTCGCATAGCTTCTGACAAATTGTCAGAGAGAGCGTATGAACGTTGCTGCTCAGATTTAATGCTCACTACAACCACTTTATTCGTATAGAGAATGTTACATATGAAAGCTGAGTTAATAGAAAATTGGCGACATTTCGTTGGCGGTTCTAATACTCGTGTGCCTATCTTGCTTGGTTGATGGTCTTGTATCATGATTACTCCTTAATTGATTGTGATTGTTGAAAACTACTATGTTGCTTTGACTGTTGAAATTCGTTGATTTTTTATGCCATACCTGCTACTTTTTGATCTGCTGTGGTTATTGAATGTTGTTATATTCCTGTGGCTATTGAATTTTGTTGATTTTCTTGTAAAATATCATGATTGCTGCATTGATTGGCTAAAATTATTGTAGGTTGTCATATTTCTGTAGCTGTTGAATTTGGTTGACGTTCCTATAATATAGTGACAAACATTTGTTTCATGCTTTGGAAAATAACATGAAGATTGATACATGCAAATTAATTTTAATCTCTTTTACTATATCACCTTCTTCTACTTCATTGGCTCAACAGCACCATGGTGTGCCAAGGTCGTCTGCCCACTGGCAGATTTCGAGACAGGATATGTTTTCTTTTTTACAGTTAAGGTTACCAGCCTTACGCTCAAAGCTCTACAGTCATATCAGACCGGGACCTACATTTTAAAATGGATTCCGAACCACTAAAAGCATCCTACTTGTCACTCAGCCATCAGGCTCCCTTTTACTATATTCTCAATACAATCTGAGGCCTTGTCTACTGGTATTTCATCATTTATTTCAGACCAGTGAGAAGATTATTTTAACTCATAAATAAATTTAAAGTCTATTCCAGTTTTTTTTTTTTTTTCTCTCTTAAGTACTTTTGCAGGCTGTCATACAAGAACAATGTGATTTTCCCTCATGATTAATATAAATTTTTAAAACTCTAAATAAAAAACAAATTGTGACTCATTTCAGATGTAACTATCTTTCCAATCGATAAGAGAAAATGTTGTCCAAATAAATGCAATAGTTATTTTGCAGTCATTGACACATGCATATTTATGTACTCTTCTTTTTTTTTTTTTTTTTTTATTTCCAAAACATTTTATTTATGTGATTATTATACGTTGACGATCTAATTTCAGGGGACCCTATCCCTTTCAGATCGATCAAATTTTATTACCATCAAGGGTGATTAAATAAATGGTAATATTTAACCTCATAATAGCCGCAAAAACCATTATCGGTGATTGATTCAGCTCATTACAGCATCAATTATATAAATGTCGTGCCGAAAGCAGTTTTTGCAAGAAAAAGACAGCCAACCCAATTTATCATATCTGATTAGAAGGCTTAACTTGGCAAATTACAGTTTGCACATAATTCCACAACGTGTAAGTTATGCATTGCTTATAAGTGGTTGATATTAAGGTTTGGATAGTTTGACTCCAATGCTCGTGCAAAATACTTCTAATGTTCCATCCATTCCCATTTCCATGTTCTGTTCTATTATAGGTAGGGTTGATTTATTACAAATTGGATACAAATGAAGATCATGTATTTATTCAATTCTTTGAGGCAGAAAATTTTTTTGTAAGAATATTTTTTTTTTTTTTATATTTGTCACTAAAAGTAATACAATGATGGTGTTATGAAGGAATTAAGAGAGTTATTAGAAGATATCTACGTGATATTTTTATAATGCATCAAAACATTTTCAACAAAATAATTTCAGATTATCATTCTTTAAAAAGTATTAATATAAAGTTGATTAGTGTTATTAAAAAAAAAGTTTTGGTTCACACAAGATTTCTTAATTCTAAAAAATGCAAATAAAGTAATAATAGGTGCAAAAAAAGTAAATAAAAATTGAACATTACAGGTTTTCATTGTTCATATTATACTTTCAACTAATTTGAATATACAGTATTATTTAATTATCAATATTTAAAACAGAATTTTTTTTTTTCTGTCCTGACAAATCTTCCATCCTTTCTCGTGATAATCACAATTAATAATAATAATTAAAAGAAAATTTTGTTGAGTATATGAATAATTATATTATGAATGCTGCATATATTACGACAGAAATAAAGGAATTACGTTATGAATTATTACACATTTTACGATACTATTTAAAATAATGATTGCCTTTTAAAAAATAATGCTAATTAATTCCTTTTAATTAAGAAAACTAAGGAAATAATTTGTCAAAACTTTTCAACAATTAATTGGTATGCTACTGAAAAAACACAGAATATTACTGCGAATTAGTAAGAATACAAATTAATAAGCCAAATTATTCTATAAGAATATATTTCACACATAGCAACAATTTCACACATATCAACGATTTCACACATGTCAACATAAACCAACTATTCAATATTTAATATTCAATAAGAACTATTCACTATTTAATAAGAATATTTAATATCATAAAAACTATTCAATATTCAATAAGAATATTCAATATTTAATAAGAATATTCAACATTCAATAAGAACTATTCAATATTCCATAAGAATATTCAATATCCAATAAGAACTATTTAGTATTCAATAAGAACTATTCAATATTCAATAAGAACCTATTTATTAAGAATATTCAATGCTCAAAATATTCAATAAGAATATTGAATAGTTCGGCTTGCTATGTGTTATTCTCAGCTATAAATTTCAAGTATATAAAATATTTAATCACAGAAAAAAAAAATGTTGTATAAATAAATATATATGACATTTTATTTCACAAGCTGTCGTTTTTTTTTTTTAAAATTCAAAGCAACTGGACCCTTAGCCATTACGCCTAAGATAATTAAACAAAAATAATAAAACATCCACAGCTAGAAAACTACAAATAGAGAATTTGTCGTTATCTGTAACGAAGAAAATTTAATGATTTTAAACGTATATGATGTTTATAATCTGGTTTTTACAGAGTATATAATTATTATTGCTTCCGGCAAGTTATTCAAGCGACTAAAAATAATAAAATTAAATTTAAAAAATACGGAACTAATAGAATATGTAATAATGGATAGAACTAATAAAAAAAATAAGTATGGCATGTGCTGCCATCTATTATTATTTATGAACATTTAAAAATAAATGTTAAACTAAAATAGGATTTTGAAAATGACATATATCACTCACAAAACGTGGAAAAATGTTAAGTAATAAATAATATTTAAAATGGTTTTACGTAGTGTCAATTTAAGAAAAGGAAGCAAAAATCTAATTAATTAAAGTCTCATCTAATTATTTTAAATACTCATTTTGATCGAAATATGTTCATATTGGAATAAATAAAACCATTAACATAATAAAAATTTATTAATTCTCTCATTAAAAATTAGTTAACATTCAATTACATTATTATTATTTTAGTAGATTAGAAATATCTTTAAATAAGTAGGATATAAGTGATTAAAAAAATATATATATAACAAAAAAAAAAAAAATTTCAAAATAATTACTAATTATTTGTATAAATTTTCTGTAAATTAAATGACAGATGTTTCATCAAGCAGTTTTTAATACATATTTTTAATGTAAATTACAATTAATTAATTAACTTTTAATGTTATTACATTACATATATGTAAATCATTTACAGTTGAAGTTAAAAAGAAATATTACTTTAAAAAAAAAAAAATCTTATTATGTAATAAAAATCTTTCTTATGTAATAAAATACAAGTGTAACAGCATAGTATTTTGCAATTTCTTCAATCAAACTTTAATATCCCTTTAACCTTATTAATCGAAAATTAACGCCCAAATCATAATTAATAAAAATAAAAGTCTTGGATTTGCATATCCCCATTCCTAGTGAGCCATGAGCTGTTCACAATAAAATACAGTGCATTTGACTTTAGGGACATTTTAATTATGTATAGAAGTGCATTTGTCTTGATAATGACATTATAATTATGTATTGACATTATATTTATGACATTATATTTATTATTGTAAATTATGTTGATATTGTAAAGTATCCGTCTAACAGTAAGTAATTATCATAAATGAACTTGATATTATCCTTTTATGGAATTTTTAACGTTCATAAAAGAAACAAGTATTGATTAATAGAATAAATAATAATTGTTCATTTAAAACATAAATTAATCTCCTAGTACTCATGAAAATATTAACTTAACACACACGCACATATATATACATATATAATTTGCTGTTCAATAGCTAAGTTAACATTTTTTGGAGTAGTAGGAGATTACATTATTTTAAATGAACAATTGTTTTTATCATATTAATGAGTACTTATTCCTTTGTGAATGCTGAAAATTCCCTAAAGGGATAATAACAAGTTCATATATGATAAGAGCATACTTAGAGGGATAATTTACAATATCGACATAATTCAAATATTTAAATAAAAATTTTGAATTCAACTATCCATTTTTAAATTATTTAAACACACATTTTTTTCTTTTGTCATTTACAAAAGTTTAATTCTTTTTAAATGTATAAATATCTTATTTAAAAAGTCAAAAGTTGACTTATAGGCAAATATATTTTAAACTAATAATAAACCTGAGATTGTAAGTAATGAATTCTGTTAAATAAATTTTTTTGTAATGAAATTAAGATATTTTGAAGCAAATCCTTATTTATTTGTAAACAGTCATTTCAGTATAGATAATATCATAATCAGTATAGATAAAATCCTCATTTATTTACAATAGCATTCCTTAGTTTCATTTACTTAACTATAGTTAAATGGAGGAAATGAAAATCACGTAAAAGGCTTATTAAAAAAAACTCTTAATTCATTTTGTAAATTTTGAAAAGCGCAAAATTAACCATCTAAAGTATAGACTAAATACAATGTTCGGCAAGATTTGTGATATCATTGTCTGATTCGGTACAATATAATTTCTCTTTATATTTGTAGAAAGGAAATATTAAGTATTTGCCTTTTCTTACTAGAGCATACTTTTATGTTATGCAATTTTTTTTCAATCTGTTATTTTCGCACTGTTAGTAAAGAGCGATAACTTAACATGACAAATCCATTTCCGTGAGTAATCATAATATAATCTTTTCAAAAAATACTGACAGATATTTCTTAGCATAATTTTTATCCCAATTAAAAAAAAAAAAAAAAATTAAAAATCTATTGGTGAAATATCTATTACAATCCTTCAACAATGTAAATAAAAAAAATTGTACATCAATCACAATATTATTTAATTTTAAGCTATAATATTGCTTTATTTGTATTTATTAGACTGAAACTCAACGATATTCCGAAGATATCATGACAGAAATGGTAAATTGTAATCTTTTCAATTTCATGCATATTGTCTTTTTCGGTCCCATATTTAATGTTTTGTATATTTATCTTTTTAATGATTTATATTGATTCGATGAAGTTCTTTTGGTATAAACAATTAAATTATAAGCAAAAGCAAAACAATGCAAATTTAAATAATAATAATACAATACGCTTGTAATCATGCTTCCTCCTGCGCAATGGCCAGAACACCATCTGCGACGTTCAGGAGAAAGATCAGTTGGCCTACAGATTCTCCCCCAGAGAGGAAATATATTTTGCGTATCAGAATGGAGGAAATATTTTTCGCGAAAAACATGTTCCACGTTACGTGTTTTGATCTTTTAAGTGGAATCCTTCCACAAGTCTATAATTATCTGTCTTTAAATGTGTTGAAAGTTGTATGTCTCTAATTGCATTTGCGTGATTGTGCGTGTGTCAATAAAGCTGCGAGTTTTCCAACCTATGCCTCAAGTATTTCAACCCACCCCACCAAATTACAATCTGGTTGTCCAACCTTCATACTACAAACTTCTTTTTTTCTTCTTTCTAAAAATACGTCACTAAACAGGTTAGAAACAAAAAAATCTTGTTTCTATTCTCACGAAACAGTTTAAAGACAACGTAATAAAACTACTTTTTTATTGATATTCTAACTCGCTTTTGTCAATTTCATAAAGGGCTATAGAATAAGTGAATATAAAAAACACTGTTGTGAATGCTGAAACCTTGTCGATTTTGCAAGAGCTCCAAATCACGAGGGAAGCTCGGCCGTTTTGCATTTTCAGCATGAACAAGCACTTGTTTCTGAACGCAACATTTCGAAATTTTATCATACTGACGGTATCCGCTATTTTCTCTAATGCACTGTGCACTCCAGAAGCAGGAACCGCTAACGTAAAGAGAGAAGTGATGGCATGCAATGCCAGGGGTCCGTTAAACATTACTATACGATAACTAAAATTGAAGTACATAGCTTTGATAGCTTGGTAAGCCGTCGCACACAATCCAACGTACACCAAGGAAACAAATAACCCCATCATATCGTTGAAGTCAGATATAAATTTCGTCAACTCAACGTAAAGGATTTGAAGTTTCTTCAGACATTGCAAGTCTTTTTCACCTTCGTACACCTTTCGAACATCAAACACAAGTATTGCAAGAAGTCGCAAGAAGAAGCGTAGATTAACAGGACAAGAGTGGGAACAATTTGAGTCAGACAGAATACAACGATCATCATAATCTTTGTAGCAACGTTCACGGACATTGTCTCGTCTCTCACGTTAAAGAAATAAGTCATGGCCGAAAGCTGGAGTTGCCTGGGAAAATTACCACGTCTCCAGTAATTAATAAACAAGATCATTAGCAGTAGAACGTGAATAATAAACTGGAAAACAGAGCGCCTGTAGTTGATTTTCACAACGTATTTGCTGGATAGCTTTTTCGAAGTCGGTCCATTTTATCCACCATGTTTACCAGTTCCTTTAATTTTGGAGCTATTGACACGTATGCAAATAATTCCAAAAGAGAATGAAGAAGAAGAGATACTCTGTGGCTAAAGAATCTGGGGAAAGTTAGTGTTCTGTAAGTATGTGCTACTAGCAAATATACGCCGAGTAGAAACCAAAAACATGTCACTTTGTTGAAATGATAATTTTCTTTTATTGAAAATGGGTTGTGGCACATGATTTTGAGAGCCATAAATACCGGTGCGAATAGAATTTGAGTATCAGGCAACATGTTCACAGAGAAATCAAACTTTGCAAGTTTAAAAAAAACTTATCCTAATCCTTATTTGGTATCTTATCTTTTGCAGTTTTTAGTATTTATCCTTAAGAATGAGTTGCAGCATTTCATATATTTTAAAAAGCATGCCATGCCTTATTTGGTATCATATCTGTTGCAGTTTTTATTACTTATCATTAAGAATGAGTCGCAGCATTTTTTATTCTGTATTACTTTATCTTAAAGCATGCCATGAAGAATTAAAAAAATTTCTAAAACACGCTGATGAACCTTATAAACATGATGACTTATTTGATTTATTTTATGTCAGATTAGTCTTGTTTTTGGTAGAAATTCTAGAGAGTTTGGAGTTAGAGCTTCTAGAGAGTTAGTTTTAGAGTTAGAGTAAATATTTGATTAGCTTTAAGGAATATGTTAACGGTTTGTGACATCAACAGCTGTCCCGTCAGTTTACTCTAACCCATGTTACTCAGTTGGATATCTTTTAATGAAACAATAATGAAATGTTATTTCTACTTTTAAAAAAATAATATCAACAAAATAAAAATACAACAAGAGTGTGTTCCTATTAATAATCTGTTCAAAACCAGTTCATTTGTTTAATGTTTCTCTAACTGTAACCTAGGCGACAAACAAAACATTGTAAAATATAGATTTTGAACACAAACTTAATTGTAAAGATTATAGTTATAATTTAGCTAAATATGAAATACAGATGTAATTTAAAGCAAGTTCATAAAATTAATGATCATTTATTACGGATATACAGAAGGAAGTATTATTTTCATTCTGAGAATAATCTTTTTCTTTAAAGTATTTAATTTTTGATGATGCATTTTATTTTTCCTCGGAAGAATGGTTAAAACACTAGTTTTTATGCGAAATAACAGAGTAAAGTTATTGATAAAAATTTTGGTTCATGATTCACAGAACGTATAGTTACGAACTTCATTTTGAAAAAAAAAAAAGTATAAGTAAGTAAGAAAAAAAAAAAATACTTAATACAAACATTAGTTTCATGATTATATATTTTTTTTTTTAAAATTCTTTAAAATAATAAGCAGTTTTAATGTGCAAATTTAAAGTTATTTTTAAAACATCTTTGAATTACTACTGTGAAAAAAAGAAATTAAATTTTTAGAAATGATTAAATAATTTAATAAGAATGTAAATAAATTTTATCATGTTTTAGATAAAGTTATATTGAAAACGATCAAATAATAAATAAGATTGTTTAATATATAAGTACAAAAGCCATACATTGTGAAAGAATCGTACAATCGATGTTAACATTTTTTTCAAAAACAACAACAAAAAAAAATGTTTTAAAATAAAACATTTTAACTCAATTTTTGATTTAAAAATTGATTAACTTTTTAACCTTTAAATATCTGTTTAATCAAAAATAATTTTAAATATTAAAATATTGGTATAAATATAAAATTGGGAATGTATTAAATATGTTTTTAAGCCAATAAAATTAATTTTGATTTATGATTCAAATGATTGATTCATTTTAAAAGACACAGTCAAAACAATACAGAAAAAAATTGTGAATTATACATGCTACGATATTATCTTCTGAGATTTCACATTGATCTGAATAATTATGAAGCATTGTTTCTCTTTTCTCTTTTATTTTTTCTTTTTTTTTTCATATAGCTGCGTACTTTATATGATTGTGCAAGGTTGCCTGAAACCCTTATTTATGTTGCTGTTGCATTTGGACCTAAAAAAAAAAAATTAATTAATATTAGAATATAAAAAAATTATTAAATAAATGACATTTCTCCTGTGTTCTTAACCAAAAACAATTTATAAATAATAATAGTTTACAATTATTATAGTTAAATTAACTTTAGTAAATAACAGAACAAAATGTTTGATGCATTTTAAAATTTTTTAATCAATTGTTGTAGTACTTTCGTTGCCGATCTCTAGCTGGCGCGTGATGTCAAATGATATCTCATTTGCCAGTCACACACTCGCAAGGGAAAGCTGCACCTCAACATTTTGTATCCACTTCAATAGGCAAACTATGTTAGGAGTGTCTGCTTGTCATTGGTTTGGAGTAAAGGTTAGAAACTAGTCCTAAAGGTATGTGGTTTCAATTTATAATTTTATTAGTACTAAGGAAAATTAGATACTATCTGTGAAGTTCTTAGGAGTATTTCCTATGCAACTATTAACGAGCTACAGCCCGAACCGAAGTGGTTGAGAATCTTGACCGATGGCTCCCGGGTGGAACAGCGAATAAACGCTGGGACAGGGGTTTTCGGCGACCTGTTTTCTGTTTATGCCCCTGTCGGCCGTTTTGCATCTGCTTACGATGGTGAAGTCGAAGCTTTACGTATTTCCCTAACTCAATTGCAGTGCCGAACAGAACGATTTACTAGAGTAGTCATCCTATCTGACTCTAAGGCAGCTCTTTTGGCAATCAATTCCTGTCTATCACCTCAGTCTACTTCCATCGAAAAGTGCATCTCTTGTCTTAAAGACCTTGACTCAAAAGGCAAGGATATCGTTTTGCAGCGGATCCCAGGTCATTGTGGGATCCTGTGTAATGACAAGGCGGATTCTCTTGCCAAAAAAGGAACAACCATCTCCCAAACTTTTGTATAGACATCTCTTTTCACTCGATAAAATTTATGATCCGAGACTTTTTCCGGAACACTCTATACTAAAATTTACGTGAAGGCAACTCATCTAAAACCTGGTTTAACTTTATTCTAAACATCCCTTATCAACCCAAGTTTAAAGCTGTTGCCCTTTTCAGACTCCTGGTGGGCCATGATTGTATGACCCATCATCTTTTTCGGATGAAAATATTTGCAAGCCCAAAATGCATGCTCTGCAGTCTTGGAGAGGACATGGATTCATCTCACCTTCCTATCTGCCCTGTACTTGTTTCCTCTACTGTGTATGGTCGTTTCTGGGAGGCTAGGCCCCTTATGGGCTTATCGTAGAAAAAATAACAGGAAATAAAAAAATTAGTTACTAAGTGGCCTGATGGCAGGGTGACTAGCATTCTGACTCTCGGGGCCACCGGGTTAATACATCTAAATATTGCTTAGTAATCAATATTTTGGCACATAATCACATAATCACATAATCATGTTTCTTCACCACTTTTCAATCATATTTGTTATAAAAGTAAATGGCCTTCTGGGAAAAACCCATTTCTATGGGTAGGCATTGACTACCAATATATTCTTATATTCTCACGTTACCGGCAGCGAAAGTGTTAAATGTATATTTTAGCTTAATAATTGAAACACCTCTCTTTCGATTTAGAAACTGAGGGCTGACCCATTATTCCAAATCATCAATTTTACAACAAAATAATTTGGGTTGAAATCAACAATTGCTTATGTTACTTGCGTTAATGAATTGTTACTTATGCTAATTATTACTTAATAATTATGTAATTATTACTTAATTAATTAATTAATTAATTGCTTATGTTGTTTTGTTGATAAGAAAATAAAAAATATTTGTTGTTATATATATATTATATAAAATTTTTGTTGTTATAAAAGGAAAAAGACTTGTTTACTTTTACTCATCGTGCAACAGGTGTGGAAGATGAGGCAGCAGAATGGATGAAACATCGGAAGCATACAGGTTATACAAGCAAACGCATTGCTCTTCAATGGAAATATTATCAATAAAAAAATCGTTACAGTCAACATTTGCAGAGTAATTTTCTCGTAAGAGGGAAATGGCTCCATTATCTGTAAAAAATTACAATTAATAAATATTGCGTGCATATATTGTTATTTTATTTCATGAACAGTGACCAAGTATGGAGTGATTATAAATAAAATCCCACTTTTAAAAATGCTGTAAAAAAAGAACCACTGGTCACAATGAGTTCAAATGTGAACTGAAGATACTTGAAGAAGGGGAAACAATATGGCATCAAAAAAAGTTCCACCAATTTTTCCCATCCAATTTCGTTCCGCGGTAGATGAGGTTTCAACTAACAGTGTCACAACTATTGAATGACTTGGAAATCATTTTTTCCGTCAAAGAAAACAAAAAAAAAAAAAAAAATCCAAACAATTAAGTACATTGAACGCTACAGTTTATTTAACATGCAACTCATGTCAAATGCGGGGTAATTTTGATTCAAAATATCACTGTCAGCCGAATTCACTTTCTTTACGCCGCTTACGGCGTCATCTGTTAATACACTTTAGAACTTTTTTTGAGGCCGTACCGTTTCCCACTTCTTCAAGTAACTTCAGTTCAAATATGTACTCAATGTGACGAGTGTCTTTTTTTTTTTACAACATTTTGAAAGTGGGAAAAAAATTATAATCACCCTATAAGCAAAAAAATAAAGATTCAATGCATAGTAACACTAAAGGAAATCTTCTGTCGTAATCATTCTCATTCTTTATTTGATAAATAGTATTCAGTTAAAGTAATATTCGTTATTTCTTTATTGGTAAGAGAAGAATACCTTTTTTTTTTTTTCTTTTCTGAAAAGAATATCGAATTTTTGAAGGACAAAAAAAGTGTTGTGCAATAGGCAATAAGTTACGAGCGTACAGTTCTGTGATTATTTCTGCAAGTTAGAACAATGAGTTTTCACCCAACATGAAGAAGATTTGTGGTGCAAGAGTAGCGATTTTTAAGTTTTAAAGCTACTAAAGTGTTGAAAGAATTAGTAATATATGTCATTGTATGTTAAACTTTTTTTTTTAGTAAGCACGTATCAAATTTTGAAAAAATGTAGTAAAAGAAGATTTTAACAGGAATGAAGAAATAAATAAAATATTTATAAAACAAAACTTAATATATATTATTTCAATGCAAATAAAAGCTTTGAAGAAGCGTTTTTAATACACGAATTCATGTATAATGTAGGTTGATATACCCACAAAACTATTGCCAAAAACGTTTTTACATCAAAATCGCAGTTTAGAATCTACAAACTGCAAAAATAATAAAATTCTGATAATGCATTTCTGAAATAAGTCTTTTTAATTAGTATTTTATTTTTGAATTATAAAGATTTTAGATGAGCCCTTCTAAGAGAATTAAAAAGTAAATAATTATTTTTTTTTGAAAATCTATGGAATATTAGTGGCAGCCAAAAATCCAGATCTCATATGAGAAATGAAGTAACATAAAAGAAAGTTATAAAAAATATTTGCTTATCAAAAAATTAATAATAAATTAAATAAACTGGAGTTGCCAATTGAAAAACGCGAAAGAAACACAATAAGTGGCAGATACCAAAATCGATCAGAACTTGAAGAGATACCATGTTCCACAAGATCTTTTCTTCCAGATGTACGTTATTTAATAAAAAATACTATGCAGTCGAATTTGAGAAAAACAACCTTAAGGATCAACTTCAACTGATGAATTTTCCCCCATATTTCGTAACAATCCATTGAATAATGTCGGAGGACTTATTTAAAATTTTTGAAGTTATCCCTTTATATATTAAAACAAAAGACAACATTTATAAAACCCTTTCCTAAGAATTACTTCGTCTTAGCCTACGAGTTTCCAGTAAGTAGTATATAGTCAATATCGGATAACTTCTCGTATAATATCTCTTATGTCCTCACTTATTGAGCCACCATATCCTTCCTCAAGTATTGATCTACAAGAACCTATCCTCATTTATTGAACCATCATATCCTGTCCTCAAGTATTGATCTACAAGTACCTATCCACACTTATTGAACCACCATATCCTGTCCTCAAATATTGATCTACAAGTACCTATCCTCACTTATTGAAACACTATATCCTGTCCTCAAGTACTGATCTACAAGAACGTATCCTCACTTATTGAACCACCCTATCCTGTCCTCAAGTATTGATCTACAAGAACCTATCCTCACTTATTGAACACCCTATCCTGTCCTCAAGTATTGATCTACAAGAACCTATCCTCACTTATTGAACCACCCTATCCTGTCCTCAAGTATTGATCTAAGAACGTATCCTCACTTATTGAACCACCCTATCCTGTCCTCAAGTATTGATCTACAAGAGCCTATCCTCACTTATTGAACCACCCTATCCTGTCCTCAAGTATTGATCTACAAGAACCTATCCTCACTTATTGAACCACCCTATCCTGTCCTCAAGTATTGATCTACAATAACTCCAGCCCTTTCTTATTGAAACCACCTGTCCTCAAAGTAGTGATCTGCAAGAACCTATCCTCACTTATTAATCCTGCCTCCCGTACTGATCCACATGAATCTAACGATTTCTAATGGGAATGCAGCTTGATACAAATCTCAACATAAAGTTCTCGTTAATTAATAGCCGTTTAATAGTGCATTAAGATATTAAGAAGCATTCGCCTATAGATTCAGTCATGATTTTTAACTATTAAATTAAAGCTATGTTTACTTTCCTCATGAATTGAGCATTGGGCATCTTATGTGCATCATGCTGTCACTTTAAAAGTAGCGTGATCAGCATTTTTGATACTTCACATTATCGTCATTCATTATCGTTATCCCTACTGCATACCGATGATGCTTCAGTTAAAATATTAACAAAGAAACATCTGCTTTTATCTCCCTCTATCTTGTCTTTTATAAAAACGAAATTAATTTTCCCGAAAATCATAATTACGTATAGATTGAAAAAAAATACAGCAAAATAGAGTAAGTATAATAAAGAGAGATAAGAAACGATAAATAGAGTAAGGTTTATTACTTCGGCAGTTAATAAATATTTTCAACACAAATAATATGAAAAGAACACTGTTAAAGTTTTTTTTATACATAAACTGTTTATTTATTACTTAAACTTAATATTTAAAAAAAATACTTTTAAATTTAAAATAAATACTTAAAAGTTTACTTATAAGCTTTCCATGTGTGAAAAATTACAGACATACAATGCATAATTATAGTTACCGTAATACAATTATTATTCTATGAATAAGTGAAGAATCTGGTTCACATTTGTTTCAATGATGTTTTCTCCCTCCATCATTTTTCTTTTTTTTTCTGATGGGTTTGTTACTTGAAGTAAATATAATGATTCCTTATTGGAATATCCTTCTTAATCATTCTTTTTATAATTTTTCTTGGAAAAATTAGCAAAAGCAAATTTCTACTAAAAATTCTAGGGGGTTTTTTTTTTTTGTATGCTCAAGAGTTATTCCTTCTTGGAATCTCCTTCTTAATTATTCCCTAACTAATTCCTTCTTCACTATTCTCTAACTAATTCCTTCTTATAATTATTTTTTGGAATAATAAGCAAAAAGCAAATTTCTACTAAAAATTCTAGTTTATTTTGTATGTTCAAGAGTTATTCCTCCTTGGAATCGTATTCTAAATTATTCCTTAATTAATTCCTTTCTTAATTATCCTTTCTTATAATTCTACCTTGCAACAATTAGCAAAAATAGCAAATTTCTACTAAAAATTCTAGTGTCTTTTGTGTAAAGAATTATTCCTTCTTGGAATCATTCAATCTTCTTGGAATCTCTTAATAATTATTTCCTAATTAATTCCTTAATTATTCTTATAATTCTTACTTGGAAAAATGAATAAAAAAGCAAATTTCTACTAAAAGTCCTAGTTTTTTTGTATGCTCAAGAATTATTTGCTAATGAATAACTGAATTTTCTCTTCTTACGTTGCATCTAAATTTGAGATATGCACTGACTTAATAACAAATAATTACTACTGTATTACAAATAAAATATATCATAATATATTTTTACATCTGAAACAGCTTAATTTTCGAAGAATAAATTATAAAACCATGTTTGGTTTTTAAATAACTTGAAAAGTACATACATAGATCAAACGAAAATAGCTCTATTAAAATTTTTTAAATAAGATGAAAAGATTTTGTCACGTTAAGACATCTTAGTTCCATATGTATATTTGAAAAACTTCTAGAAAGATTTTTTTATCTTTTAAATATCTTTTAATTCCATTGAAATAAAAACTAAATGAATATCATGTTAAAATAAAAAATATAAATTTAAGATGACTGAACCTTAAGAATTATGCTTAATAAAATTCAAGAAATGTTTTTTGTTTAAATTTACAAATTAATAAATAATAATTAAAAATTATAAAAATGGTTTTAGAAGTTAATAAATAATAAACTTTTTTTAATTCAGTTAGAATCGAATTAGGATTCTCGTAAAGTATCAAAATATATAAAATCCTCACAATGGCTTGGGTAGTTTAAAATTTATAATCATCTTCAATTAATGTATGATTGACTATATTTATTATAATAATACTATTTGAAATAATTCTAATTGTTCACAAAATTAATAAAAAAAAAGAAAGAAATTTCAGCATATCAAAAAACAAACTTACCATCAATTCCTTTTCTGTTAGAATTTCGAGGCAAAATAAAAATGAATTTAAGAGGTTCTTTTTCTTTCCGAGTTATATTTTATTTTCACAGGGTTCTGAGTGTATCAAGCTGTTGGATATAATAATATATATATATGTGGGTCTGGAAATGTCATGACGTCTTTTGTTTTTGGTAATAATGACGCATATACGTCTGAAGTCACTTATACAATCGCGTGGAATTATTCAGTGACTCGAAACATAAAAATAAAAGCATTTAAAGAATGTCCAATGAAGAACGAAATATAAAAGCATTATTGTGCAACCGATTCGAAGTATACTTTTCATTGTGCTTTGGAAGTAGAAAATGAATTCTTAAGCGGAAATAAACGACTTGCGTTAGTCGCATCATTTTTTACTTTTCTCACGGAATAATAGAAGAAACGTGCTAAAAAAATCCGGTTCACGGCTTACATAAAAAGTTATGCGCGCGAAAGAAAAGAGTCAAGTATGATATTAATTCGCCATTTCGTTTTGGCTTGATGTTAAGGGAAAACCACTTTTTTCATGGAATATCCGGTGTCGATACAATGAAATTTTTTGCTTTATTCATAACTGTTTACATAAATTTTGAAAGATGGAGTATGGTGAAAATGTTTCTGGCTAACACGGAAGGATATAAAAATAATAATAATAAAAGTAGTAAAAAAAAAAAAAAGTAGTAAGATAGTTTCAAAATCTTTGGTTACAGATTCTTGTAGGAGGCATTTTGCGACATAGGATGTCATGGAAAATTCGTCATTTGAATAGTAAAGAATAAAAATGTTTTTTAATAGATTAACAGATTTTTTTTTTTCCAATTTCGTTGAAAGCTTACGAAATTTACTTGAAATGCATTTTCTAGTAATATTTGATTTTGTTTTGAATTATTATTTAAAAAACAATGCGGTCTAACTTTCCTACCATTTGATTATTTATATAATATTATCCAGTACGAAATTTCAATTTGTTGTTGAATGCTTTCTTTTTTTCTTCATTGGCGTATCACAAAGTGTGATTTCTAGAATGCATGCAAAGGTTGTAGAAGTCAATCAATAAGATACCTATACCATCCTCCCTCATCGGCGCAACAGCTGGCAGATTGGCAGTTATTGGCAGATTTTGTGACAGATGTTTTCCTTTTTACAAGGTAGAATTGTCAGCCCTACGCCGAGCAATCTACAGTCATATTAGACCGCGACCTACGGTTTAAAGTGGATTCGAACTATTGTAATTGAATATTCAATGCAATTTTTCTGGAAATTAACATTTAAGAAAAATGTCCTTTGAATGCCAATCACTTTTTGATTGGGGCGTTTTTATAACAGGCATATAGCAGATTATATGGCAGATATACAACAGATTAAACGATTCCCAGCACCAAGGACAAGCTGATACATTTATAAAAAACTCCCATTTCGGCTCGACTTTTAAGTTTCCAAACAAGTTTCCTTAGCTAATGAAAACAACTTGTTATTCATCAGGTCTTTCCATTCACCAAATAAATACACTTAAAAAAAACCTTTTTCTTAAAAATAGCGTTTCTTTAAATTAAATATCAGAATACTTTACAGAATATTGGCAAAGTAAAAGATACTATATATTTTTTTTAAAAATACATTAATTAAATTAAATTATTGGACCGTTTTGACAGATTGTGCACGACGATTTAAAATTAAATAAAACAATAAGGAAACTTTGATTTTTATAGGAAATATGGCTACATCACGAAAATTTTCCATTGTTCTTCGCATCTCAAAATTTCAAGGGAAAAAAAGCTTATAGTCATTTAATACATTGAAAATTAATTTTCTATATTTTTATTTTGCTAAATTCGTGAGGGAAAACCTATTTAATTCAAAATAAATTACTTTGAGCAATCCTATTCCTTTGATTTTCAGATTTTAATCATTAATATTTTCTATTTTTTTCTTCACAAAGAAAATCGATATACAAAATGAAGAATTTTTCACAAGTCACTTTTGTTCGATATTGATAGAGATTGATATTCAATATTCAGGCTGTGGATAATCCGATTCCTTCATATTTAGGCCTGGACTTCAGAGAACATTTCGAGTTGGCATATAATTGTTTCCTGAAAGCGTCCATTATGTTTTGATGGGATTGCGTAAATAATTCCCATTTACATAATCTCACAATAACATTCTTCTAAAATAAGGTGCGCACATATTTAGCGATTTATTAAAGGAACAAGTCAAAGGGTTTCATGAAAATCTCTGTTTAGCTTGTCGCTCTACGGTCATTTTGTGCACACAAGGGCTAAACAGTTCCATTAACGAACATCCATATAACCAGGGATCCGAACCTGAAGACTGCATTACCAAAGGCCACAGCCCACTTGGCCACCAGGACGCTCACGAAAAGTTTGGATCAATATAAAAGTGTGAATGTTCATAAATTTGGTTATCGTTCTTATAGTTTCGTGTGATATGGGAATGAAAAACATTCAACTTTATAAAGATGAAGATAGTGCATATGTGA